>ML262743.1:0-40400 GCA_005239495.1 Nicotiana undulata
TTGCTACAGATAAACATAAGGGTCACACACCTCAAGACAACCCGCAGGAGATACCCCTACCTTTTTAATCTCAAAATGTTATCTCCCTATACACTTTCGAAAATCATAGCTATCACGCAATTATTATACCTTCCTACATTAGAACACATCCACTGCTTGCCCCTAAGACATCCCATTTAGCGGTATAAGAACCTGAAGCTGATGGCAATACTAACACTGGGGATGTGGTCAAGGAATTCTTAAGCTTCTGGAAGCTCTACTCACACTCGTCTGACCACATATATACCTTCACTGGACACCATGTGTCCCAAGAATGTTACTGAACCGAGCCAACAATTCACACTTGGAGAACTTCGCACAAAGCTTCTCCTCCCTATATCCTTGTGATACCATCATCAAATTCCGAGTATGCTATCCCTGGCTATGAGAGTACGATAGGATGCCATCAATAAATACAATAATAAAGGAGTTATAATACGGCTGGATACACCGGCAATCAAATACATGAATGCTACTGGAGCATTGGTCAACTCAAAAGACATCATCGGGATCTCAGAACATAACAGGAAAACCCACTTCACTCCACAACTAACTATATGAGAGGTCCTTCACTACTCATAACTCGAACCCATATTATAACTCAATACAAAAGGAAAATAATTAATGGTTCTTGCCACATCTCCTGCCAATTCATTTTGTCACAATCAAACAACCTGAACACATCTAACTGTCAAGCACACTCACCACGTAGTCATCTAGTCACAAGGTTTCATCAATAAGGACACCACGGACATATAAGTCCCCCAACACATGTGCTCACACAAATGAAATCTCAGTACTCAAGCCATATACAAAATTCGGCCTCAAGTCCTTCCGACTGGACCATTATTAACATGTTAAAAATCACATCGCACCCATGGAAGTCACAAGCCGCCGACGCACAACTGATACCAAGCGCTCGCGTGCGCATTCGAATACATGAAAGGAATTCAAAGAGTTACGCTNTACATTACTACGCAGTTATTCTTATTTTAAAAGTTCACAATATAGAAAATAACAACAATCATAACAAAGGATTTATTTGTATAAGTCTAGCGCCCAAATATTGAACTAGACAACTCTAAACAACCTCCCAGAACTGGAGTCAATAGTCATGAGCATCTAAGAATAAATAAATCTAACTCTGCTAAAACTATAATATATGTCTCTGAATCAAATACTAAGACTAAATAAGGAAGGGAAATGGAGAAGCTGTAGACGCTGGACAGCTACCTCGAAATCCCGTGAAATGCTGCTATCGAACCTGTGTCAGCTACTGCTACGAGCTAGTACCTGGATCTGTGCACTGACGAACATGGAGTCTTTATGAGTACGCCAAATCAGTAGTAATGAAAATAAATCACAGTCTGAGTAATATAAACACACAGAACAGATACACAATTTCACAAAAGCCAGTAAAACACCAAGTCACCATGTAGTATTCATCAAATAATAAGTTCAAAATCAGTTTCCAGAAATCCTTTGAAAACAAGTACAATATCAGTATATCTTTGTAAAATTCTCAGTAAAAACCAGTTTGAAAACGAAGTAAATCATAGTTTGAAAACTTAGTAAAAATCTTCATAAAACTGCCCCTCGGGCCAAAATCATTTATCGTAACCATTGCCCATCAGGCATCCTCACCATCACTCAATATCAGCCCATCAGGCATCCTCACAGTAACTCAGTATCAGCCCATCAAGCATCCTCACAGTCACTCAGTAACAGCTCATCAGGCATCCTCACATTAGTAACAACCCATCAGGCATCCTCACAATCACTCAGCATAAGCCCCGCGGATATCACTCAATCGGTATCGGCGCTCACTGGGGGGTGTGTACAAACTCCGGAGGGACTCCTAAAACCCAAGCGCTATATAATAAGCCGCATCACGGCATAAATCACTCACAACATAGGCCCGCAACCTTACTCAGTCAGACACTCTCAATTTGCCCATCAAGCCATAAATATACCGGGTTCTCGACCCAAAATCAGTGTTCATTTTTCAATAAATAGTATCAAAATACTCTGAGTGTCAAAACAATTTATCAGAAAAAGACTGAGTGAAAAATCATAACATATCAGTGAGGAAAATATAGTAAACCCATTCCCCAAGGGGTAAACAGATCGGCACTAGGCCCCAAATATGGCTTACAGCCCAAAACATATCATAATATATAAATACTATTTAAGCAAATGCTTAAAAATCGGGTTCGCAACTGAATAGTCGCCTAAATAGGAAAGATGTTTCCAAAATTTCCACTTTTTCATTTCAAAACCCGTGAAAGGGTGCATAGTCCGGGGTTTCATACCCTCAGGACAGGATTTAAACACATTACTTACCTCAAAACTAGCCCGGAATTATTCTGCAATAGGCTTGCCTCTCGAATCAACTTCCGAAGGCTCCAAATCTATCAAGTTCAGATTTTTATCATCAATTTATGCTTAAAGAACGAATTCCAATCGAAAGATATCAAAATTAGCCCAAAAATTCGAAACCGGTCAAAACCCGACCCCCGGACCCACATCCCGAAACTCAGAAAGTTTTATACAAAACTGTTCATCATTATCTCACAAGTCCGTACATATAAAGAACGCCAAAATCGGAGTCCGTTTGACCCCTCAAATCGACCCCTAAAGGTCTCATAATCTCAAGCCCTAAACCCCCTTTTCCACTGATTTTTCATGAATTAAACAATGATATTTTGATCCTTAATCACATATAATCGAGGTTTAGGGTCCAAAATCCTTACCTCAATGAAGAACAATGATTTCCTCTCTTAAAAATTGCCTCTAAAGCTTCTTCCCGTTCAAAAATTGGAAGAAAACTCGGACTGGGCGTTATATATATATTGTTCACGCGTTTTACTGCTCTCAATGGATTCCTTGTGAAATTTTAATCAATTTAGGCTTTTGAATCACTAATTTTGACCTTATAATGAAGGAGATATGTAGGTTTTAAGATTTGCAAATAGTGCAGGTTTTTAATACGACGTCAGGGGCAATTTCGTCATTAACCTGAAAGATCTGGCAACCTTGGTAAAATGGCCTAAAATTCTCATACGATGTCCAAATTCGACGATTCTTTTTGCTACGAGTTCGTAATTACGATACGGATCTAATAATTTATTCAAAGCAGTAATAGGAGCTCATTTGTTCAATATGATATCATATATGCTTGAAACGACGCCGAAACATAAGAAAAATGAGCACGACGCAGCCCAAACCTATCCAAAACTCACCCGAGCTCCTTGGGACCCCAACCAGCTATACCAACACATCGCATATGATCATTCAAACTTAGTTTCACTCTCAAAACACCAAAACTAACATCAAAACACCAAATTTACATCGGATTCAAGCCTAAGAACTTTGAAATTTCTAAAATCCACCAAAGATGCCGAAACTATCCAAAACAACTCCGATTGACCTGAAATTTTGCAGACACATCCAAAATGACATTACGAACCTGTTCCAACTATATGAATTCCATTCCGACCCGATAGACTATTTTTCACTGCCGACCAAAAATCACCAAAAACTAATTTTTTCCAATTCAAGCCTAATTCTACACCGGACATCACAAAATTATTCTGAACACACTCCTAAGTCCCAGATCACCTAACGAAGCTATCCGAGCCATAAAATCCGCATTCCGTAGTCGTTTACCAATAAGTCAACTCTCAGTTAACTTTTCTTATCTTAAGGCCATTCTTAAGGACTAAGTGACTAAATCATCACTGCAACCATTCCGATTCCAAGCCTACCAACTCTTACACATCAATAACAGTATATCCAATCCATAACAAGTCAATAACAAAAAATTTAATGCAAGTTTTACGTAACGACATACCGGGTCGTTACACCTAGACCGTCCTAAGCCACCGAGATTAGGATCTTTCTTAGTTTGGAGGGTTACTACCGTCGCTTTTGTGGAGGGATTTTCATCTATTGCCTCACCCTTGACCAAATCGACCCAAAAGGGTTCTCTATTCAGGTGGTCGGACGAGTGCGAGGAGAGCTTTCTGAAGCTCAAGACTACCTTGACCACAACTCCAATGTTAGTTCTGCCATCATCTTCAGGTTCTGACACCGTGTATTATGATGCCTAGAGGATAGGTAAACGGATGTGTTCTGATGTAGGAAGGTGGGGGGATTGCCTAACCTCGCGCCAGTTGAAGACCCATGAGAAGAACTATCCTGTCCATGATCTTGAGTTAGCAGCCATTGTTCACGCCATGAAGATTTGGCGTCATTATTTGTATGGGGTTCATTGTGAGATCTATACTGATCATCGAAGTTTGCAGCATTTGTTTAAGCAGAAGGATCTTAATTTTCGTCAGCGAAGATGGTTAGAGATTCATAAGGACTATGATATCACTATTTTGTACCATCCTAGGAAGGCCAATGTGGTGGCCGACGCTTTGAGTCACTGGGCGCAGAGTTTGGGGAGTTTAGCATATCTTGTGGCAGTATAGAGACCCTTGGCATTGGAGGCCAACTTGTTAGATTGGATATTTACAAGTCGAGTCGGGTATTGGCTTGCGTGGTCTCCAAGTCTTCTCTTTATGATCGTATCAGGTGGCGTTATTATGATGACCCCCACCTGCTCGTTCTCCAGGACATGGTTCGACGAGGTGATGTTAGGGATGTGACTATTGGTGATGACACTGTGTTGAGGATGCATGGCCAAATATGTGTGCCTAATGTAGATGGGCTTTGGGAGTTGATTCATGAGGGGGCCCACGGTATTCCATCCATCCGTGTGACGCGAAGATGTATTAGGATTTGAGACAAAACTATTAGTAGAGGTGGATGAAGAAGGATATAGTTGGGTTTGTGGCTCGGTGTCTCAACTGTCAGCAGGTTAAGTATGAGCATCAGAGGCCGGGTGTCTTGCTTCAGAGATTAGAGATCCCGGAGTGGAAGTGGGAGCAGGTCACCATGGACTTCGTAGTTGGGCTCCCAAGGACATTGAGGAAGTTCAATGATATTTGGGTCATTGTGGATCGGCTGACCAAGTCCGCGCACTTCATTCCAGTTGTTATTACTTACACTTCAGAGCGGTTGGCTGAGATTTATATCCGAGAGGTTGTTCGCCTGCATGGTGTCCCAGTTTCCATCATTTCAGATAGAGGTACTTAGTTTACATCGCAGTTTTGGATGGCCATGCAGCGAGAGTTGGGTACTCAGATTGAGATGAGCACAACTTTTCACCCTCAGATGGACGGACAGTCCGATCTCACTCTTCAGATCTTGGAGGACATGTTGCGTGCTTGTGTCATTGACTTCGGGGGTTCATGGGACTAGTTCTTGTCGCCCGCATAGTTTGCATATAACAACAGTTATTTTTGGCGATCGATTGTTCTAAGGCTGAGGCCGCTGGTACTGGTGTTACCTCATCGACTGCAAACATCTCCTTCGCAACGTGTTGCTCCCCGTAAACTGTTTTCACCCTATCCTCTGTTGGGAACTTCATCATTTTGTGAAAGGTCGATGGTACCTCCCTCATGTTATGGATCCACAGCCTCCCGAGAAGTGTGTTATACCTCATGTCACCTTCGATGACGTGAAACTTTGTATCCTGGACGGTCCCGGCTACGTTTACCGGTAGGATTATTTCTCCCTTTATTGTTTAGCTAGCCATGTTGAAGTCGTTCAAGACCCGGGATGTGGGCACTATTTGATCGATTAGGCCGAGCTGTTATACGACCCTCGACCTGATTATATTTTCTAAGCTACCTGGATCCACATGAACACATTTAACTCCACATGTTTTTAGTAAAATAAAGATTACCAGTGTGATGACCCAAGGGGTCATTTTATGAATTAAGACTCCATTCTTGGCTTATTAGCCATAAAAAGATTAATTTTAAATACCTCTATTTGCGTCCGCAGTCCGGGCGTGAAACCGGAAAGCTTTTATGTGAAAATATGAGAAATAGTGATTTTTAGAATTTAAATTTGATAAAAGTTGACTTTGGTCAACATTTTGAGTAAACGGACCCGGATCCGTGTTCCGACGATCCCGGGAGGTCCGCAGTAAAATATGGGACTCGGGCGTATGCCCGAAAATGAATTCTGTGGTCCTAAGCCTTAGAAATCAATTTTTGAAAGAAATTATTTTGCTGAAATAATTATGAAATAAAGAAAAGAATTAATGTTTGAAGTCATTGGTATTGAGACCATATTTTGGTTTCGGAGGCCGGTAAAGATTTGTTATAATATTTAGGCCTTGCCTGTGAAATTTGGTGAAAAACGGAGTTCTTTTCGACGTGATTCGGACATCCGATTGAAAGGTTATGAACTATAAGTGTTCTTGAGGAAAATAATGAGTTTTGAGGTTTAATTCATAGTTTTACATGTTATTTTCATGATTTAATCGCACGAGCAAGTCCGTATGATGCTTCTAGACTTGCGTGCATGTTTGGTTGAGGCCCCTAGGGCTCGGGTGAGTTTCAAATAGGTTTGGTTTGTGTTGCGCTCGTTCTTTCTTATGCTTCAACGCCGTTTCTTCAAGCATAAATAATATTATATTGAAAAAATGAGCTCCGATTTATGTTTTGAATGAATTATTAGATCCGTATTGTAATTAAGGACCCGTAGCAAAAAGAATCATCGAATTTGGACATCGTATGAGGATTTTATGGTCATTTTACTAAGGTTGCCAGATTTTTCAGATTAATGACGAAATTACCCTGACGGCGTATTAAAAATCTGCACTAATTGCAAATATTAAAACCTATATATCTCCTTCATTATAAGGTCCAATTGAGTGATTCAAAAGCCTAACTTGACTAGAATTTCACAAGGAATCCATTGGAATCATAAAAATCGAGTTTAGGGATCGTTTGGAATGAGAAACGAGGCAGAATAGCTGGCAGAAAATATATTAAAAACGGACAGACCTTTTTCTTCTCCAATTTTTCGAGGTTCCCGCCCTAAAAACGAGTTTTATTCAACAATCTTCATCTCCAATTCATAGGTAATCAATTCCAAACCTTGTTCTTTCAATTCCTTACTATTTTGCATCACTTTTAAAGCAAAAACAAAGGATTTCCATGGTAAAAATTTAGGATTTGGGTAGAATTAGGGAGTTTTGTAAAAATTGAATTTTTATATCAAATTAAGGTCGGATTTCAAAACTAATAGCATATTTGGGTTCGTGGGTGAATGGGTAAACGTAATTTAGTCCGAACCCTGAGTTTAGACCAAGCGGGCCCGGGGTCGGGTTTTCACTTTTTTTTATAGAAAACTTAGGAAAAATTATATTATTCAATAAAGTAAGTTCCTTTAGCATTAGTTAATGATATTAAGTTAATTGTGATTAGATTCGAGCAAGTTAGAGGTGAATTCAAAAGGAAAAGCGATAATTGAGCAGTGAGTGGCCTGCGGAATTGAGGTAAGTGTTTGGTCTAACTTTGACTTGAGGGAATAAGACTCCCCACTTGTTTGTTATGTGAAAAGCATGGTTGTGGTGTATAGGTGAGGTGGCGAGTACCTATGCACCACCCAAATTGTCTGTTGAATATGATCCCCTTCCCGTTCCTCACTTATTTGATTATGGTTTTACTTGTTATATGTTCGTTATGGTTTCCATGACTATTTAGCCAGATTAATTTGTTGTTAGATATTGTTGTGACTATTTTTGGAAAAATATTGATTATTTGAATTGACTCCCCTGTGATATAAAACGATTGAGGAGCTTGACATTGTTTTACGAAATAAATATTGATATTCTTATGTTCCTGTTGGTTTCATGGTTGAGAGGATATTGATGAAGTTATGAGGAAAATGCAGTTTATTATTTTATAATTATTGAGTCAAAAATAGTGTGAAAAGCTTGGCCTGAATTGTGAAATTTATGAATAAATTGATATGATATGTTTGGTGGGAGCGGGTTGCACGCCGCAACAAGGAGTGATAAGGGTGGACAGGTGGGATCGGGTTGCACGCCGCAACAGGAGTAATAAAGGTGTTATATTTAGGGAGGAGCAATAAGGAACGACAGGTGGGAGCGAGTTGCACGCCGCAACAAGGAGCGATAAGGGAGGACATTTATATTTTTTTTTATTTTCAAAAAGAAATAAAGTTTGAAAAGCTTAAATATTTATTTTACTATTATTTATATATTTTGGCACTATTTTTTTTTTTAAAGCTAAAGTTTGAAAATTTGGAAATTTATTTAAGGATTGGTTATAGCTGAGATCTGAAAAAGGCAGCAGAGTTATGAAAATTTGTTGCAGCATTTATTTATTTATTTATTTGTTTAGACTTCTCTACTGCTTTGTTATTTAATATTGTTATCGACTATATTGTTAAAGCCCAGCCTTAGCCTCGTCACTACTTCGCCGAGGTTAGGCTCGACACTTTCTCGTCGGTTGTACTGATACTACACTTTGTGCTCTTTTGCACAGATCCAGGTACTAGTCAGCATTAGGGGATTTCAGGACGACTACCTATTCATTTGGAGACACGAGGTACATCTGCCGGTGTTCGCAGATTTCGAGAGTCTTCTCCTATTTTTACATATATTGTTTTATATTATTCAGAACAGTTACTCTATTTCTTTCAGCCTATTATTTGTAGTATTCTCTAGTAGTTCGTGAATTGTGACACTAGACTCATGGGTAGTTCTAGATTTATTTATATAATTAGTTCGTGGCTCGGCTTAATTTATTATTTTTTTATTTTATATTCGGAAGTATTTATGGAAATCCATTGGATCAAGTTTAATTTAAAATTGTTCTATCCTGTGTAAGTGATTAATTAACGGAAATACTTGAGCGAACTCTAACATTGGCTTGCCTAGCAAGTGTGGTGTTAGGCGCCATCACGATCCCTAAGGTTGGGAATTTGGGTCGTGACAACCAGGGCGTTGTTGTGCGGTTGGGAAAGGCCTTCTGCCTCCTTGTCATTGAATGTAAGGATGCCTTCAGGCGTGTAATCTCGGGTCCGTTTCTCCCTTGTGATCCACACTTTGGTGCGTTTGAAAACAGGTCTCTACGGGATGTCGACTCCACCGACAATCATGTGGATAACGTGCTGAGGTTTTTCTTCCTCATTCTTTTTGTTGGCTTCTCTCTCCCTGAAGTGGTTCTTGGCTCTGTCGCTTAGGAATTCCCTAAGATGACCCTCGTTGAATAACCGATCTACTTCTTCTCTTAACTGTCTGCAGTCTTCAGTTCCGTGGCCATGTGTGCCATGGTACTTGCACATTAAGTTAGGATTTCTCTGAGAAAGATCGTTTTGTATCGGTCTTGGCCACATAGTGCCTTTAATCCTTCCAATGGCTGATACGATACCCGAGGCATCGACGCTGATGTTATACTCTGATAATCGAGGTGCTTTCGTAGGATCCACATACTTGTCGAATCCAGTATTTCTCATGAGTCCCCGAGGATTACGTCCTCAGTCACCCCTTCAATCATTACGGGTGGAATTGCGTCTCGTATGGTTGTTTCTTCTATCTGTGGCGTACAACTGATATCGATCTTTGGTTGGTCTTGATTCTCTGTCAAAATCCCTTTGGTTCTTACCTGTCGACCAGCTCGAGTGTACTGAGTTCGAGTGGGCTCCCAGTTGGTCTTCCCCAACTCTAATCTTCGACTGGTACCGGTTGTGAACATCCGCCCAAGTCACTGCTGGGTATTCTATCAAAATTTGTTTCAGTTGGCGTGATGCGCCCGAGCTCCTCTCGTTCAGACCCTGTGTGAAATATTGAACAACCCAATCGTCGGTAAATGGTGGCAACTCTATACGTTCCATATGGAATCAAGATACAAATTATCGTAGCATCTGTTTCCCCTATTTTTTACCTTGAAGAGGTCTGATTTTCTTGTTGCAACTTTTATAGCTCCTGCATGTGCTTTTACGAATGAGTCTGCCAGCATGGCGAAAGAATTGATAGAGTTTGGAGGAAAGTTAGGATACCACATCATGCCCCCTTTGGATAGGGTCTACCCGAATTTCTTCAGCATGACTGACTCGACTTCATCATCTTCTAAATCATTTCCTTTAATAGCGCACGTATAAGAGGTGACGTGCTCATTGGGGTCCGAGGTCCTGTTGTACTTTGGTATATCGGGCATCCTGAATTTCTTTGGTATGGGATTTGGGGACGCACTTGGAGGAAATGGTTTTTGTACAAATTTCTTGGAGTCCATTCCCTTTAAGATCGGTGGTGGCCCCGGGATCTGGTCAACTCGAGAGTTATATGTTTCTACCTTCTTATCATTGGCTTCAATCTTCTTTTCCCCCGACTCTATCCTCTTAGTAAGCTCCTCGAACATTCTCATTATGGCTGGATGGGTCGTCGAAGTATTGTCACCTGATCTTTCAGGCTCTTGCTCGGTACGACGAGTAGACTCTTGCTCGACCCTATTCAGAGTCTGGTGTTGATTCTGCAATCGGGCAATAGCATTCTATTGGGCTTGCAACATTTCAAATATGACTTGGAGACTAACACCTTCATCTCCTCTGCCTTGGTATCTCGACCGTCGGTCTGACTTTCTCTCCGTACGCTTCCATCGGGGTCCCTGCCTAAACTTGCATTCAAAGCAATGTGTGAACCAACGTCGTCCGGGTTAGCGGGCGGCGCTCCTCCGAGACCAGCTTGTGGGACCTCGACTCCTGTAGAGACAACATTCTCGTTTTCCCCGTGGAGTCTCAGGGCGTTGTCACCATGTGTAGTAGTGTTTTGTGTGTTTGACATGATTTATCCTGAAAACAAAATTCTCGACAAGAAACAAGCGTAAAATAGTGTGTTATACCAGAATTAAAATTGAAAAATCATTAATATCCTTAGCCCCACGGTGGGCGCCAAACTGTTTACCTAGAGATACGAGTAACAATTAAATTTGTAATTTGGTTATAAGGATACGCGATTTAATTCAATGCTAATTGGTAAACTAAATAAATAATGAACCAAACGATTTATATGGACCGAACCCGTGCAATTGCAAGTTAATGACCACGATCTGGATTGGACCCAAGACCAGTTGTCGATAACAGTAAGAACAACAATAATAATATGAACTTGGATACCAAGAGTTAACGGTAAATTAAAGGGATGTTTGTATTCAGTAATGTAAATGAGATCTTGAATGAGTTGATAACTGTGATGATAATGATTATAGGTGCCTACAAGTGAATAGGGTTGCTCTTTATATAGTAGAGGAATCCTAAGTAAGGAATGATTCTAATTACGGAAGTAAAATACATGATTGGAAATGTTAACCGTTAATAGCTCTACTGGTTCTGAGATTCTCGTCGGGATTGATGATTGAGCGTGGATATTTCGTTATTCTGTTACTGTGGTGTCGATCCAGTGTGACCTCGATCCATCGGCCTACACTCCTTGATCCATTGCTTTGATGCATACTTTATTTCGAGGAGGGCTCGCTTTTGAGGTGCACCCTCGAGCCCTTACAATCGAGCCTCTCGATTTTGCCGTACACAGTCACCTTCTTCAGTAGGTCTACAAGAGTTTACTGGTCCGAGGAACAGGTTCTTGATCTTGATAATCTTTCCCTAATTGAACCATCCCCTCAACAGCTTCTCTAGATTCACTTCCTTCTTTTTCTTTTACATTTTCTTCTTCTCCATCAGATTCCTCACTCCAAACTACCATTGCTCTTGTTTCTCTAGTCAGACTAGCAAGAGTGGGCGAACCTTTAGCCACTCCCTTTCCCATACCCCTCACAACACCTTGAACACCATTACTCTCACTTTCTATTATCTTTTCATTTTTACCACCTATTACCAGACTCAGTAGTCTCAACCCCAGCCGCAGTTCCCACTAGAATGAATCTATTCTCCAAATTTTCAGTGACCTCAAAGATGATTTCAGTAGTAATATTTGGTCCAGAAGTTACCTGTTCTGTGTTAGAAGAACCACTTTTTCCCCCTCAGTGGCAGACTTGAATGAGTCTTCGGATTTCTGAGGTTCCTGAGCCTGGATAGCTTTTAATTGTTCATCTAATTTCTTAGATAATGCACTCCCAGCCACAGTATTGTAAGCAATCGTCTTAAATCTTTCGTTCTTAGACAAAGGTGTGGTTGAATGTGTGATAGACGGTGTGAGTGTGATTTCCATGGGTGGAGATGAGGGATTTTCAGAAGGGTTTGCCATTTCTGTATTTGGGAACTTTAGAAAGCGAGTTTATGTGTGATTCCAAGATTAGAAAAGTTTGATAGAATTTGGACATCTTGAAGATTTAGAAGTGAAGTAAAAAGTAAATCCTAATCAATATAAAGTGGAGGAGTTCACTTGAGTAACGACATCATTTGCAAAAGTCTAATCAAACTACAAGTCAGTTTGAAAAGACGTTCAAGAGTGTCCCTAGAATCTATGCACTTAATGCGGTTTGGACTCCTTTTGAACGGAACTGGTTCATTTTGTAACGAATAAGTTCAAGAGAATTTAGGATTAAATGGGACTCTTCTTTTAATCATGATCCAAATATAATTATTCCAACTTATGCAGAGTGGAGAATACATACCAAGTAATCTTGATGAACTGGGTTCTTCACTAAGAAATCTCTTGTGTATGAATTTTCCAAGAAAATAGAGATAATATCACTAGAGATTAATGAGTATTTTTAGCACATGGAACAAGAGTATACTGTTGAATGTATGAGACTGAGTAAAATCTAATGTTATTATGTACAAAATTTACAGATGTTCTAACCCAAAAATATTCCTTTTCTCATTCATTTTTTTCGATTGTGAGTTTGAACTGATCCTTTTAGAAGATCTTAATCATACCTAATTCTAACATGTTCCTTTCAAAGTGATATTTACTAATACCTTTTGTGAAGATGTCAGTTATTTGCTTGTCAATAGCACAAAACTCCACGGTAATCAAATCCTTTTCATAGTTGTCCCTCAAAAAGTGATGCCTCACATCTATGTGTTTAGTCCTTTTGTGATGAACTGGGTTCTTGGTTATACTTATTGCACTAGTGTTATCATAAAAGATGGGGAAACAAACTACATCAATCCTAAAGTCCATTAATTATTGTTTGATCCACAACAATTGAGAACAACATGAGGCATCAATAACATACTCAGCTTCAACAGTAGATAAGGACACATAATTTTGCTTTTTGTTGGCCCAAGACACAAGACATGAGCCAGAAAAGAGGCCATACCTGAGGTACTCTTTCTATCCACAAGAAAACCTGCATAATCAAGTATCAACATATCCCACTAGATTGAAATTACTACCTTTTGGATATCATAGACAAAGGTTAGTGGTGCCTTTTAGGTATCTCAAAATCCTCTAGTCAGCAGTCAAGTGAGACTCCTTTGGATTTGCCTGAAATCTAGCATAAAGGCTTACACTAAAAACAATGTCAGTTCTGCTAGCAGTGAGATACAACAATGATCCAATCATTCCCCTATACAACTTCTGATCAACAAATGAACCAGGTTCATATATATCCAACTTTGTAGTTGTTGCAATATGAGTGTCAATTTCTTTGGAATCTTCCATTTTAAACCTTTTAAGAAACTCTTTTACATACTTCTGCTGATAGATCATAGTTTCTTTTGAATTTTATTTAATTTGTAAGCCTAAAAGAAATTAAGGTCACCCATCATGCTCATTTCAAATTCATTCCCTATTAGCTTAGCAAATTCTTTACTTAACTTATCAGTAGTTGCTCCAAATATTATATAATGAACATATATCTGAACTACGAAGAGATCAGTACCTTTTTCTTTCAAGAATAAAGTATTATCAATTTTACCTCTCTTGTAGCCATACTCAAGCGGGAGTTTTGATAATCTTTCGTACCATGTTCTTGGAGCCTGCTTGAGTCCATAAAGTGCTTTATCAAGTTTGTACACATGATCAGGACATTCCTTGCTTTCGTAGCCTGGAGGTTCCTTGAAAAACACTTCTTCCTTTAGATAGCCATTGAGAAAGGCACTCTTGACTCCCATCTGATGGAGAGTGAATTCCATGTAAGGAGCAAAGGCTATGAGGAGTCTTATTGCTTCCAACCTTGCAACTGGAGAGAAGGTTTCATCATAGTCTATGCCCTCCTCTTGACTATATCCTTGAACCACAAATCTTGCCTTGTTCCTTGTAACTGTTCCGTCTTCATCAAGTTTGTTTATGAAGACCCATTTTGTGCCAATTACTGATATGTCTTTGGGTCTTGGTACCATATTCCAAACTTGACTTCTCTCAAATTGGTTGAGTTCATTCACCCATCTTGCATCCTGCAAAGCCTCAGCAGCATTTTTAGGTTCAATAAGAGATAAGAAAGAATCAAAAGCACAAAGAATCTTCAATGAAGATCTAGTTTTGATTCTAGAGGTTGGATCACTAGTTATGTTCTCAATGGGATGATAACTTTTATACTTGTAGGGTTTCACAACCAGTTGGTTTCCTCTAGATGTTCCTTTAATGTTTTGTTGTTGAGGAACAGGTTCATGGGCAGGTTCCCTCGAGGTTTGAGGATCACTTCCTCTTTGTTCTATTTCCACTGTCATGTTGCCCTGGGTGGAAGGACCTGTTCCATCACATGTTACTTCCTCTAGTGCAACTTCAATTTGGGCTGTGGTTTCATTTGAGTTTCTTACTAGCCCAATTGCTTCATTATCCTGTTCTTGCCTCTCAGAAAGAACGTTAGTTTCATCAAAAATCATATGTACATTTTCTTCTACACACATTTTCTTTCTGGCGGTGCTTACCACTTTCTTTATTTTAAAAGAGGATCTTACCTGCTTCCCCCTTGCACAAGCCTCACAAACTTTATCTTCCTTGAACTTGATGTTAGGCAGCCCTATCACCAGGTCCTTGGAGACTAATTTGTTGAGTTGACCCAGACTGGCATGTCCAAGTCTCTTATGCCAAAGGAGGGGATCATTATCCAACACACATAAGCAAGTGAGTTCATTTTCTAAAAGTGTGGACAGATCTACAACATATATGCCATTCCCTTTTTTCCATGCAAAACAATCTTGTTAGTGAAAAGATTAACCACAAAGAATTTGGTAGAAGTGAATGCCACCATGTTACCTCTATCACACAATTGTGATACACTTATTAGATTGTACTTCATGCAACGACCCGACTGGTCGTTTTGAGCAATTGCTTCCAGCTTGACAGTTTGAGGTCATGAGTAGCTTCACACTGTGTATTATGACTTGCGTGTATCATCAGTTCGGGTTTTTGAGATGTTCAAAAAGGATTTTTAGGATTGACTCTCATTTGAGAAGCTCGAAGTTGGAAGAAATGACCAAGGTTTGACTTTTGAGTATTAGACCTCGGATTGGAGTCTCAATGGTTCTGATAGGCTCAGATTGGTATTTTTGGACTTTGGCATGCATCGGGATTTGGATTTGGTGGTCCGTAGGGTAATTTGAAGTATTTTGGCAAAAATTAGAAAGTTGAAGTTTTGAAAGGTTGAGAGGTTTGACCAAGAGTTGACTTTGTTGATATCAGGGTCAGAATGCGATTTCGAGAGTTGGAACAACTTCTTTATGTCATTTGGTACTTGTCTGCAAAATTTGACGCCATTCTGGATTGGTTTGGTAGCTTTCGGTGCGAGTTGTAAGAGTTGGAAGATTTGAAAGTTCATGAGTTCGATTTCATGGTGCGATTCGTAGTTTTGACGTTGTTTAATGTGATTTGAGACCCCCGAGCAAGTCCGTGTTAGGTTATGGAACATGTTTGTGTGTTAAGACAGGGTCCCGCGGGCCTCGGGTGGTTTTCGGATGGGCGAAGGACCAATTCCTCCTATTTTGGACTGTTGATTCTACTGATGTCTGGTGTTCTTCATCGCGTTTGTGATGAAGTGATCGCGTTCGCGTAGTGTATTTTGAGGAAGGCAACATTTTTCCCTTCACGTCAGCAAAGGTTGGAAGATCTTTGCCTTCGCGTTTGCGCTCACAGGTCCGCGGTCGTGTAGAGTTAAGGCGGATTTGGGTATCCGGCGATTTCTCTTCACGTTCGCGAGTGCATAGACCGTTCGCAAAAAATCTGGGTTTTTGTTCACCGCGTTCGCGAGCTCGCTGTCGCATTCGCGTAGAACTATTTAGGAACCTTATTTTTTCTTCTTCGCGATCGCCAACGTTGTTCTGTGATCGCGACGCATTAACATTTGGGCAGATTAAACGAACTTCATTTCGATGGGTAGCCATTTATTATCATTTTAGGAGTTGTAGACCTCGACCTTGGGAGATGTTTCGTGGGGTTTTCAAGCAAATCATTGGGATAAATGTTCTCTACCCGAATCATATCATATTTCATGAATCCATTGCAATTTCTTATCATTTAATTAGTGAATTAAGTTGGGAATTTAGGGAACATTTGTGAAACCTTTCAAAATGTAAAAGGATGATTTAAAGGACGAATTGGTATCAGAATTTGACAATATTGGTATGCTTGAACTCATATCAGAATGGGTATTCGGGTTTTGTATAATTTATCGGGTTTCGAGGTGCGGACCTGGAGGGTTGACTTTCTTTGACTTTTTGCAATTGTATAAGGATCGTAGCTTTATTAATTGAAATTATTTTCTCTTGCATTTTTTGATGTATTTAAGTCTTCTTTGGCTAGATTGAGCCGAGCGGTGGTGAATTGGTGAAAGAAAAGCTAAATTGAGTGAGTTGGCCGAATTGAGGTAAGTGTCTTGCCTAACTTTGTGTGGGGGAAACCACCCCTTAGGAATTGAGTTAATTGTACTATCTTGTTATGTGAAAGTCGTGTACGCAAGGTGACGAGTGGGTACACGTGGTATTGACCGGTTTAGATTGTCTAGGCTCTTCCCATGCCTTTGGTTAAATTGTCATAAAATATGGTATCTCGTTGTTAGGCTATTCCTACATGCTCTATATGACGTTGTTTGCACTTATTGTACCTCTTACTCGTTATTTGGCCCTTATATGCCTTAGTTAAAGTTATTGCCTTTCGTATTGTCTTGTTACCTCATAATTGTTGATTTTCTCTATGACTCTGTCCATGTCTGCTACATGTCCATTGTGATTTCATGCTTAGTTATCACATGCCTTACATGTCTTGTTATTTTGTAAAGGTTGTTGTATTCCTTTAAGTTTTACGTGGTCCCTTTGTTGCTGTTTACTCATACCCTTGATTGTAGAAATTCTTGTAAATTGAGTTATCGAATTGTTGTTGTTAATTTAAATTATTGTACGGGACATCAGGTTGTACGCCGCAACAGGTGAAATAAGGGAGGTGGTGAAATAAGGGATGATATTTATATTGTGATAATGTTATTGTACGGTGGGATCGAGTTGCACGCCACAACAGATAAAATAAGGGTGAACTGTTAAGGTGAAATAAGGATGAATTTTGATATTGATATTATATGATGGGATCGGGTTGCATGTCACAACATATTTGTTTATTTTTGTGATATTGATATTGTATCGTGTGATCGGGTTGCACGCTGCAACAGGTGGAATAAGCGGTGAATTGATATGGTGGAATAACGGTGAATTATGATATTGGTATTACATGGTGGGATCGGGTTGCGCGCCGCAACATATTCTGTATTTTTTATTCCTTGTTTTATTGTATTGGCTTCAGTTCCTTCGTACGAGACTCTGAGAATTTGTATTTTTGATTTTCATTATTTTCTGAGGGCTGAGTTATTGTTATTGACTTATTGCCTTGCCGTCATTTCTTGATCTCTTTTCCTAATACTATTATTCTGATGAATTGATTTTCAAGGTGAATTTACTATGTTGAGTCATCCTATCGAGTCGTTAGTAATATAGTGATTTAAAATAAAGAAAATTAATATCATGCTACCTTGTGTGACTCTTAAATTAAAACTTGCCGAATATTTCGGTATTTACCATTTCTAATAGTTGTCATATTTTAATTCAATTGATTTCTCAACTTAATCTCCTTAACCTGTCTGAGGTTTTTATTTTACTTAAAAAGGAATGGTCACTATGTTTTAATTTAATAAATTCTATATTAAATTCAGTAGCTTATTCGATGTTATATTTTATTTGAAATGCTATTTTTCTTCACCCAAATTATTTCTAAAATAAACTCATTTTTCTCATTGATTTCCTACTTGGTCAAGAAACTAAAATTTTACTTTATGATATATAAATAAAATCCCTTGAACATCCTAATTAGCATTTGGCACGGATATTATGTACTGAGTAGCACGTGGATTTTACTGTGCAAAGTGAGATGGAAAGATGTGGACACAACGTGCCATGTGTGTTAAGGGTTTGGAAGTTGTGATTTATGATATGAGATTACAAGAATTGGGATTGTTGGAATTGTGTATTAGAAACGATTTGATTGGTTGAGTTAACACCCGTACCCAAACTATGTTGTTGTTTGATTACTTGGTTATTTCTCGTTGTCATTCGTGTCCCTCCATATCGTTACTACTGTTTGTAATTTGATTTCTCTATGCTATTGGCATTACTTTGATATTCCTTCCTCGTTTGCTTTATGTCATATCCTGCACAAGTTTAGATGTTTAGTGTGTGTCTTGACCTGGTCTCGTGTTTACCTTGAAAATGGTAATTACAATTTAGTTTGATTTGTGTTTCTAAAAGTATGTGATTTATTTTAATACTAGTTGTTTAAGCAATAGATGCTAGGTATGAGTAAGGGAAATGAGATAAGAGTAAAAGGGAACAAAGATAGGCAAACCAGACTGCCTTAAATCGGGGCCTCGAGTTGGCCAAGATGGTACCTCGAGGTCGAGGCTCGGTATTAACAGTGGATGGTCGATGAAGCTATAACAGTTCTATGGGCCTCGAAGGCGGCTATTTATGATCAATGATAAGTAATGAATGAAGAACAATCAATGAAACACAATAAATGTAAGCAATAAATTAATGAAGCGACAATAAAATGTGTTTACGTTAGAGAGTAAAGAATGTTCTTGTTATTGTATTGAGTATCATGTATGTTACAAAATGATAAGGGTCCCTTTTATATAGGAGGGATAATCCCAACATAGTACATATGCATTTATTACAAAGATACACAGCCGGTAAAGCTAATTAATGTCACGGTACGGGCTTGTACTATTCTTGTAGACTTGGTCATCTCTAACCACGTACTTTTTAGGAATTCCCGCTTGTCTACGATAGTCACCGATTTGCATTGCCCCGAGGTCGATCGTAAGCACCCCTCGGGGTTGATCTTCGAACTGTATCTCGAGCCTTCCGAAGACGGGCTGTGGAGTGCTGTAATAATCATAAAATCGGACTCACTAATTTAGCCGTATACATATAGTCCCCGCATTTCTTAGAGTGAAGCAATAAGAAACGGTATTGAATTCTTGCCCCTCCGATGGTATCATCATGACACCAGCCCAGTCAGAGCATTAAATGCAATGACTCAAAAGCTGCATAGGGGTCGTTGTCAGCACGATTATCAAGAAGCCCTCAAATTGCTATCAGTTCGACCCTTTCGCTTCTCAAACATTGCCCAAATGTCTTCTATAAATACCCTAATGTTTGCCATTCATACTTTTACAATCATCTTCAAGTTTTTAGAGCAAAGTTCATCATCTTCTGCATTCATCTTTTCTTTGTGCTTGCTTCTTCATCTTCATTCTCAAAAACGTTGTTAAAGTTATGGTAAAGACTTCTAACACGGTACCCCAGAAAGAGGGCACCACTTCTTCTTCACGCCCGTCCAAGGTCAAAACAAAAACACCGTCAAGCATCGAGCAATGCATCCCTGGTCATTTGGACAAAATTTCTGATCTTTCCATCGATCGACCTCCTTCCACACCAGGCCGATGTGAGCCCATGTCACGATATATCAGTGTAATACCAAAAGTGGAGAGGGTAAAAACAGACTGTCGCTGGGGGAGGCAGTACAAATATAAATCCCCGAAACTGGGGAAAGCATAGTGACACACAAAGCTGGCTTCCTCAGCGTATACACATACCCATTCACTCTAGGTCCCGTAGAGTCTTCTTCCCTACCGATATACCCGGCGATTCTTGACTTTTTCCACCAATACCGAGTGAAACTCGGCCAGATATATCCTCATTCTAGAGGATTGCATATATGCTCTGATATTTCTCCAACCGGGTCAAGGGAATGACCTTCACCCTCGACCATTTGATAAGGTTGTATAGCCCCCGTCTCTTTCGAGAGGGTTTAATCAAGCTACAACATTGGTATGCAAAGACGTTCTTTACGAGCATCGATGAAGACAAAGACCCGGGGTAGATGAGGTGGTTCGTCAGAGTAAGAACTTCGGATATAATCCCTGATGATAGGATGCCATTCCCGGAGGAATGGAACATGAGGCGTAAGTGTCACTACCCGAACGCATTTTATTGCTCCTTTTCCTTCTTCTAAACTAGTTTTTTTTATCATGCAGCCATTGTTTGGTTCCCCGGTGCGGTCTATGACCTCTTGGTATGGATTAAACGTTTAGATTCTGCCTTTCCTTACACCGAGCGATCTTGGCGTGATTTGGCCAAAACGCGGTGGAAGTCCAAGAACCATGGTAAGCCTTTTTTTACTGTCGTTGATAAAGAGAAAATTTTATTTTGTAAGAATTCTTCATGGTGGTAAGTTTAATGTACCATGACTGTGCAGGTCTCGGGGAAGGCGTATTGATGAGACCGCCTCCTCCCGGGGAAAAATAGGTTTCAAAGCCCGATAAGGGTAAGAAGAGGAAGAAAGAGACATTGACTGAGTCTTCAAAATCAAATAAGCCTAAGGTCCGCAGGCCCAAGACCGATGCCAAGGTCTTGACCCCAGTAGCAGTTGCAAGTCTTCGTACTTACGAAGATGATGATGATGATTATCGCCCTTTGGTACAAGGGGTAATACGAAATGCTGAGGTTTCGGGTGATGCTGGGCAGAAGGCTGTTGATCCGGAGATAATCGGTGTGGACTCATCCCACGCGAAAGAAGCCCTCGAGGAGGGTGCGGACGCAGTTCCCAAGTCACTTGCCGAACATGGTACAGTCCGTGTTGACGAGTTCAGAGGGACAGAGTCTGAGGATTTTTGGCGCAGCTTTGAATCGGGCCTTGTATTTTCTCCGGGGGAGATAAGAGAAGCCCAAAACAGGGGCGCTGCCGATGTGGGGGCCTCTCAGGAAGAGTATGATACTTTCAAAGATTACTTCATTGGCCTCGAGGAGGATACAGATCTAAACGCCCCCGTTACTTTCGAGGAAGCTGGGAAGCTTCAAAAGCTCTTTGACATATTACTTGTGTTTTGAATTCCTATTCTTGATTTTCTAAATTCTCTCCTCCGTATTGCAGGTCAATAAGTTGTATGACCAGGTCTTTTCTAAGCTTCAACGAGCTTGCTTGGCGTGAGGAGGATCTCGAGAAGCTTACCTCGAAGCTGAAGGAGTCAAAGACTACCTCTGCCCGAAAGGATGAGGAGCTGAATGAGCTTCGGGCCAGTTTGGAGGGAGTGTACCAGGAGCGGAACAACTTCACTAAGCAGGTAATATGACACTCATGGGCTCATTCTCTTATTCCCATAAGTTGACGCTTACTAACTTGATTTGTTTTTGCAGATCGAGCAAAAGAATTCCCTGGTGGGAAAAATCCGGGAAGAGGCTGCAATCAAGGATAGGGAGATCCTTGATCTAAAGGAACAGATTGGGGCCACAGCCTCGGAAAGGGACCTCTTGCGGGGAGAGTTGACCTCGACCCAAGACCTTCTTCGGGGTGCCCAGGAGGAGGTCACTTCACTATCTGCAGTTAAGTATGAGGTTGATGAGCACGTAGCCTCATATAAAAGAGATTTGGTTGCTGCCAATAATCGGGTTAGGGAGATATCTAAAAAGGCCGAGCTGAGGCTGGTTTTGGCTATTGCCCATGCTCGTTCCCAAGCAAGGAGGTAAGCGCTCGAAGAGGCAAGTGCCGAGGATGCCGATCTTTCTGCGAAGATCGAGAAAGCCAGATCCTTGGAATAAGAATTGGCACTTTCATCTTCTTCAGACGAGAGTTTCGGTAGTGATTCGGATATTAGCTAGGGCGAGGAGTAGATTCTCCCACTGTTTTTGCTTTTTCTTTTCTTCCCTTTTGTGAATCGTCTCCTCGGAGGAGATGTGTAATGATACCTTTGTAAATATATTTTTGGGAATACAGAAGGATATTTTGCTTTAAGTCTTTTATTTTCAATGCAAAAACAATTTCTTGGATTTCGATGTGGCTCTTTTGAGCCCATTCTTGAATAATTAAGCCCTTGAGATCGGGTACCATCTCGGGCTAGATCGATATGCAGATCTTGATAGCTCCTTTTGGAGCCTAGACTTGTAATAACAGAGATCTTCGAGATCAGGTACCATCTCGAGACAGGATTGATAGTTCCTTTAGAACCTGTATTTGTAGTAACCAAGGTTCTCAATATCGGGCACCATCTCGAGGTTAGTTCAATGTTGGTGGCTCCTTAGAGCCCATAATTATAATAACAGAGACCCTCGAGATCAGGCACCGTCTCGAGGCCAAATTAATAGCTCTTCTAGAGCTCATCCTTATAGTAATAGAGGTCCTCGAGACTGGGTACCATCTATAGGCTAGATGGGTAGATCCCTTTTTGAAATCCATTTCTGTAGTGGCAGAGATCTTCGAGATTGGGAACCATCTCGAGGATTATTAATATCGATAGCTCCTTTGAGCCCATAATTATAGTAACATAGATCCACGAGATCGGGTACCATCTCGAGGTTAGGTTGATAGCCCTTTTAGAGCTCATACTTGTGACAATAAGGATCCTCGAGATCGGGTACCATCTTGTGGCTAGGTTGATATTGATGGCTCTTCATAGCCCATAATCTTAATAATAATAGATATCCTCGAGATCGGGTACCATCTCGAGGCTAGGTTGACATTGGGATCTTGGTAGCTCCTTAGATCCCATACTTACTGTAGTAGAGATCCTCGAGATTGGGTACCATCTCGTGGCTTGATTGATGTGGGATATAAATCCTTGAACGTTGTATGGCAGTGTCATTTATGTGACATGACCTTGAAGTGACCGGGGTGGTCCTACCGGTACACTTCCCCAAAAGATGTAATGGCATGGTCAGAATTAATTTTCCTTTGAAGTAGGCGAACAGTCACCACTTGCTTTATATATGAATTCGCTTTCTTCCCATTTTGAGGTTTTGCCATTTTGTGCTGTTATCATTTCCTAAGGCCTTTTCTCTCTTATACCAATTCTTTAAACACTTTAGTTCAAAGTTTCGTGGTTGAGTTTTCACCTTCTTATGACA
This sequence comes from Nicotiana undulata, assembly GCA_005239495.1. Taxonomy (NCBI): domain Eukaryota; kingdom Viridiplantae; phylum Streptophyta; class Magnoliopsida; order Solanales; family Solanaceae; genus Nicotiana; species Nicotiana undulata. The sequence goes on from ML262743.1 coordinate 23,260, forward strand.
AAGTAGCTATGGCTGCCACGCCCAGACTCGCTCATCAGGAAGATGGAAGCTCAGCCTCTGCTTTTTGCCCGGTCGGTGGTACACCGCCAGCATCGGGTGAGCTAACTTCGAGTTTCTTTATCTCGAGAAGGGACGTTACGTCGAGGTCCATCCCATAAATAGGGGAGAAACACCTCGAGGCTGTGAGGAGAGACTGCGGATGGGGAGAGAACGTGGTACTGCAAGTACCTTCCCTAGAAGAGAAAATCATGGCCTATGTAGAGGGGTTTTGATGCCCGGGCTGAAGCCGAAGAGATCTGAGCTAAGGCCAACAAGAAAGTGGCCGTGTATTTAAAAGATGTTGTCGATGCTCTATCCGAGTTGAGAGGGGCTTCCGATCGTGATAGCAGGAGGAGTGACTATCCCCGATGCAAATCTCGAAGGAAAACCCTTGAGGAGATCCACGCTAGGGACTTCGATCTCTCGGAAGAGATAGAGCAGGTCAGGGCAGATGAATACAACACCAAATTCCTCATATCTGATTCCGAGGATAATGAGAAGAGGCCGATAGAGTCTAAGTCCCCGAGGAGAAAGTAGATTAGGGTTACCTTTTCTTCTTTGTATAAGACTCCATGTGGGAGCATTGTGGATGTATATTTCTAATACATATATATGAGAAATATTTTGATACTTTCAATTTGCTTTTATCTATTCTCTTTTTTTCTTGAATTTCAATTGTCGATAGCTAGTCTGACTAATTGGACTTCGGGGTGAGAAAACCCTTAGGTTTACAGATTGGACCTGAGGCTCATTAGGCTGGCGTTGAAGCTCTTATGCATGGGGTCGATATGACCTTTAATCGGCCTATAGGCTTTTGATGTTGGCCCGTAGGCTCCTATTTATTGGCCCTTAAGCGCTTTTTAGTTAACCATTTAGGGCTCAGTCCTCGAGTCGGGTCTTGACTCGAGCTCATCGACCCTTAGGTTTTCGAATTGGCCCTGAGGCTCTTTGGGCTAGCTCATAGGCTCTTTTGCGTTGGGTCGGTGTGACCTTTAATTGGCCTGAGGCACTTTTGAGATGGCCCGTAGGCTCTTATGTGTTGGCCCTTAGGCATTTTTTAGGCTGGCTTCTTAGACTCTTACGCATGGGGTCGTTACGACCTCTAGTATGGATATATTTTTCCCTCATTAAAGACTTTTTTGAAGTTTTTGTGTTCGTCTGACTCTTCGACGGTTTGATAAGAATCTCGATTGTGAGTCGCTATGTGACGGTAAATGAGCACCCCGGGAGGTTTCGCTCTATGGCTTAATTGTTTTGAAGCCTTTTCATTGTTTGGAGCCAACATGAACATGATCGAAGCTATTTTGCTTATGCCGAGGGTAGCCTATTATTTTATGACGACGGTCGGGCGTCCCCAAGACACGTTAGTTTGGCCGTAGCCTAGTGACCGTAGTCGTTGTGTTTGGCCATAACCTTTCGACCGTAGTCGTTGTGTTTGGTCGTAGCCTTTCGACCGTAGTCGTTGTGTTTGGCCGTAGACTTCCCGTACCCGAGTGAATTAGTCTCATTGTCTATATCGAGGGTATGCATTTTGAGGGGTCTTACAAGTTTGAATATATAGCCTTGACTTTAATATCGAGATTATGACTTTTTAAAGTTCTTTTAAATTGGACATGACTTGCTTGAGGTCTTACAGCTTTGGTCATGCCCGTAGGACTTATAGATTTGATCATGCCTATAGGAATTATAGATTTGCTCATGCCCGTAGGACTTACAGATTTGACCATGCCCGTAGGACTTACAGATTTGATATGGCCGACCCTGAGGTCTTATGGCATGGAGTTTGATAACTTCGATAGGGACAGTCGACGATAGTCCCCGAGACATGGAAATTTTTTGGCTCTGGAGACGTTCCTTGTAAATTTGATATTGCCTCATTGAGGGCTTATGAGCTCGAGGTTTTTGGACATGAGGTCCTACGTCTTCAGGTTTTTGATGTCAGTCCCCGAGTGTTCGGGAAATTTCTGGCCCTGGGTCGTTTCTTGTGAAAATAGCAGACTTCTTTGAAGCGCAAGGCGTTTTCATGGTAAAAGATGCTCGTTTGATTACTTGGTACAAGTATACATAGTTTTTGCCATCGAGGGTTCGATTATTCTACGCGGACACAGCTCATTTGATCGTTTGGCCCGATACATCATTCTCCTATCGAGACCCTCATTGGCTCATTTCAATTTCTTCGAGGAGGTGCTCTCCCGGTGGGTTGCCCCCCCCCCCCAGTATTTGAGGTTGATTGAACAGAAGCCTTGAATACTTGTTGAGTTCTCCTTCAGTAGCATATAGATGTTGCCTCGTTAAAAACTTTATCGGTAAAACCCATTTGGGATAAAATTCAATCTAAGGGAAAAAGAGCGCGACACATGCTTTAAAACCTAAGGTCTTTGAGCTGGAAGGTGATTCAATTCTTTAATCGGACACCTGCACATAGGTCAGTTGTAAAATGTAAACAAAAAAGGAGACGGTTATACCTTAGCAGTGATGACGTTCGAGCCTCGATATGCTTCGACTGCTTGTTCCGAGGACAGGATACAGTCCTTTATTCATTCCTTCATGTGCATCCGAGGATGTACTTTGTGATTGCTACTTGGTTGTTTGCTTATCCTCTGGCTCTTTCGATGTAGAAGGCGTCGACGTCGGTGCCACATCGTGCATCGCGAACATCTCTCTTGCGGCATGTTGTTCCCCGTATACCATTTTTATTCCGTCCTTCATTGAAAACTTCATCATTTGATGAAGGGTTGAAAGCACTGCTCTTATGCAGTGTATCCATGACCTTCCAAGCAAGGCATTGTACCTCATGTCTCCTTCGATGACATGAAACTTGGTATTTTGGGTTACACCGACCACGTTGACCGAGAGGGTGATTTCCCCTTTCGTTGTTTCGTTCGCCATGTTGAATTCGTTGAGGACTCAAGAGGCGGGCACGATCTGGTCGAGTAGTCCTAGCTGCTCCACCACCCTCGACTTAATTATGTTGGCCGAGCTACCAGGATCCACAAGCACACGTTTAATTTGAAACATATTCACAAGAAAAGAACTTACCAGTGCGTCGTTATGAAGTTGAGACAGGGTCTCTATGTCCTCGTCGCTGAATGTGAGGGCGTCCTCGGGTACGTAACCTTGAGTCCAATTTTCCCTTTGATGGATATTTTCGTTCGTTGGACAATGGGTTCATATGGGATGTCGATTCCTCCCATGATCATGTGGATGACATGTTGTGGCTCTTCTGTTTCATTTTTCATGTTCTCCTCTCTTTCCTGAAATTGATTTTAGCTCGGTCGCTGAGGAATTCTTTGAGGTTCCCTTTGTTGATTAGTCGGACTACTTCCTCTCAGAGCAGTATGCAATCTTCGGTCTTATGACCGTGTGTGCCGTGAAATTCGCACACCAAGTTATGGTTCCTTTTTGATGAATCTGATAGTATGGGTTTTGTCCACCCGGTGTCTTTCATTTTACCTATGCCTGATACGATGTCTAAAACATCAATGTTGAAGTTGCACTCAGATAACCGGGGTGCCTCTACCTGTCCTATGTGTTTGTCGAAATTGGCTCTGCTTACGAGTCCTCAAGGATTGTGACCTCGATCTGCCCTTCGATCGTTTCGAGGTATGTTGCACCTTTGGGAATTTCTTCGATCTTCAATGTATGGTTGATACTTTTCCTCGTTTGGCCTTGGTTCCTTTGCATAGAGACTGCTAGGATAGACCGAGCTCGAGGGGGCTCCTAATTGGTCATTTTCTACCCTAATCTTTGACTGATATCGATTATGTACATCCGCCCAAGTGACGGCGGGGTATTATACCAAGTTCTGCTTCAGTTGCTTCAAAGCTATTGAACTTCGATCATTTAAGCCTTGGGTGAAGATCTGCACTGCCCAGTCATCAGATACCGGTGGTAATTCCATTCTCTCCATCTGAAAGCGAGATACAAATTCTCGTAGCATATTGTTTTCTCCATGTTTGATTTCGAAGACGTCGTATTTCCTTGTAGAAACCTTGATGGCAGCGACATGTGCCTTTATAAAAGAATCTGCCAGCATGGCAAATGAATCTATTGAATTCAGGGTTAGGTTGTGATACCACATCATGGCCCCCTTTGACAATGTTTCTCCAAAAATTTTCAATAGGACGGATTCGATCTCGTCCTCCTTCAAGTCATTTCCTTTTATGGCACAAGTGTAAGTAGTGATGTGCTCGTTGGGGTCCAAGGGTCCGTTGTACTTCGGGAGATCGTGCATTCTAAATTTCTTCGGGATGGGCTTCGGAGCCACACTTGATGGGAATGGCCTTTGCACGAATTTCTTTGAATCTACACCCTTTAGAATTAGGGGTGCGCCTGGGATCTGGTCGACCCTTGAATTGTAGGTCTCCACCTTTTTGTCATTAGCTTATATCTTCTTTTCACCCGATTCTATCCTCTTTGTGAGGTCCTCGAGCATCTTTATAATAGCGGGGTCGGCTGCTGACCCGTTGTTGCTCGATCTTTCTGGTACTTGTTCAACTCGAGGATCCGTTTTTCTGGTGCTGCTGTACTTGGAGTTTTTTGATGGCTTTGCAGTTGAGCAATCGCCAATTGTTGTGCCTGCAAAATTTCAAAAATGACGTGAAGGCTAACCTCTCTTTCCTCTCGAGCTGCAGTTTTCTGAACCTCTTGTTCGTTTTCTCGGCGTGCACCCCCGTCAGTGCGAGAGTTTATATCAACGTGTTGGGCGTTGTGCAAGCCCACGTCCACGGGAATTGGATCCGGTGTGTTCTCAGGGATTTGCAGTGGTACACCAGCGCCTGAAACAACTACACCATTCTCTCCATGGTCCTCAAAGCCGTTGTTTTCGTGTGCATTTACTGAGTTGGACATTTTGACTTGAATCAAAGGTTCTTGAACAAGAAAAAGTGTGAAGAATAACTTGTGATTTTCAGTGAACTAGCACTAAAACAATCACTATTATTTTTAGCCCCACGGTGGGCGCCAAACTGTTTACCTTGAAAATGGTAATTACAATTAAGTTTAATTTGTGGTTCTAAAAATATGTGATTTATTTTAATACTAATTGTTTAAGCAATAAATGTTAGGTATGAGTAAGGGTAATGAGATAAGAGTAAAAGGGAACAGTGATAGGCAAGACTACCTTAAATCGGGGCCTTTAGTTGGCCAAGATGGGACCTCGAGGTCGAGGCTCGGTATTAATAGTGGATGGTCGATAAATCTATAACAGTCCTATGGTCCTCTAAGGCGGCTATTTATGATCAGTGATAAGTAATGAATGAAGAACAATCAATGAAACAGAATAAATGTAAGGAATAAATCAATGAAGAGACAATAAAGTGTGTTTGAGTTAGAGAGCAGATAATGTTCATGTTATTGTATTGAGTATCATGTATGTTACAAAATGACAAAGGTCCCTTTTATATAGGAGGGGGAATCCCAACATAGTATATATGCATTTATTACAAAGATACACAGTCGGTACAACTAATTAATGTCACGGTACGGACTTGTACTATTCTTGTAGACTTGGTCAGCTCTAACCACGTGCGTTTTGGGAATTATCGCTTGTCTACGATAGTCACCGATTTGCACTGACCCGAGGTCGATCGTAGGCAACCTTCGGGGTCGATCTTCGAACTGTATCTCGAGCCTTCTGAAGACAGGATGTGGAGTGTTGTAATAGTCATAAAACCGGACTCACCGATTTAGCCATATACACCTCGTCACTACTCTACTGAGGTTAGGCTTGATACTTACTGGGTACCATCGTGGTGTACTTATGCTACACTTCTGCACATTGTTTTGTGCAGAACCAGGAACTTCGGATCGAGCCGGTTTTGAGACTTATGCTGTGACTGAAGACTTCATGGTACACCTGCCGGGCGTTCGCACGCTCTGTAGTCACCTTCTATTGTATTTATTTTCACTGTTACCTTCTATTCTGGAATGGTGATGTATTCATTAATTAAATGTACTCCTAGAAAGACTTATGACTTGTACTACTGGTTTTGGGCTATTTTATCATGTTGAGACTATTGAGATATTTAGAAATTTCTGGTTCATGTTCATCAGCTGTTTAGTAGAATTTATTATCTTTTCGGTATGTGTTAGGCTTACCTAGTTTTAGAGATTAGGTGCCATCACGACTCCTACGGAGGGATCTTGGGTCGTGTCACTTCAGTCCATCTATCAAGTAGACATTCTCAATAGAGTGAGAATCGGTCTTACCTACCTTTACAACCCTAATGATCTCACATTTCTTCCCATTTCCAAAGGAGACATTATCTCCTTTGAGGTCCTCAAATGAAAGGAATTGGTTCTTGTTTCCTGTCATGTACTTTGAGCAGCCACTATCCATATACCATATTTGCTACTCCCCTTCACTTGGACTTGCAAAAGGAAATTAGGGGTTAGTCTTAGGAACCCAAACTAGTTTGGGTCCCTTTCTATAGGCAAAAAGATGAATCAAATTCTTTTTAGCCCAACTTGGTAGCCTATTCTTCCCTAGAATAAATTCTTTCTTCTTTTGACTTGCCTTTTCTTTTGTAGTGCATTCACTTTTATAGTGACCTGTTTTACCACAGTGTGTGCAAATCTTGTTTTCAGGAAGTGTGAGGTACTTGCTTTTGGGATCCCATTTAGGTAGTAGATTCCCAGAGCCAAGTCCTCTTCTGTTGCTACTACGATGTTGTGTAGCCATTAAAGTGCATCAGAGAACCTATTCCATTTACAAGTTCTATCCACCTCATGCTTGACCTTGCTTAGATCCTCCTTTAGAATTCTTACCTGCTCATCCCTCTTATACAACTCATCTTTCACTTTTCTTATATTTTCTTCTACAGTGAGTTGTGTGTGATAAGTTGTCTTCTTACATGTTCCTAATTTCAGTTTTAGATTTTTAGATCTAAGTTCTAGGGCATTTGAATCAAGTGCATGAACCTGGTTCTTCAAAGGAGTATTTTCACTTACAGTTTCACTAACCCTGAGTTCCAGGTTCTGCACTTAGCTGTCAAAATCACACATTCTTTAGACAACTGTTCCTTTTCAATGTTTACATCCATAGATTCATTAATTAGATCTAGAAGTAACTCGGATAACCTTTCTTTAGACAAAAATTTAATCTTTTCTTTGAGATGAATTACACTTAGCTCATTTTCCTCATCAGATTCTCCAATGGCCATAAGTGCTTGTTCATCCCCATTATCATCATCTGAGCTTTCTCCCCAAGCAGCAACCATATCCTTGGTTGATCCTTTGTTTTTCTTGGGTTGAACCCGTTCCTTCTTCTCGTTCCTTCGTTCAGCTCTTTCCTTCTTCCATTCAATTTCCCATTGAGGACAGTTCTTGATGTGGTGATTAGTCTTCCCACACTTGTAGAATCCTTCATTGGTTTGCTTTTGAGGAACCTTTGACTTGATGTAGCTTCCACTTCTTGAATGACCCTTTCCTCTCCTTGGGTACTTCTTGTATTCCTTGGTGATCATAGAAATTTCATCATCTTCTAGATCAGAACCTTCTGTGATTCTGAGTACCAGACTCCTTTCCTTCTTAGGTACATCCATTTTCATGGTTTGTCTCCTAAGTTCATAGGCAGTAAGATTTCCATTTAATTCATCCAGTGGGAGGGTGGAAATATTCTTTGATTCCTGAATGGCAGTGATTTTGCTCTCCCAAGTAACATGCAGAACCCTTGTCAAAATCTTCTTGACTCTATCTTCGTCAGAGATAATCCTTCCATGAGACTTTAGTTCATTTGTCAATGTAGTGAACCTTGTGTACATCTCTTGAATGGTTTCTCCTTCCTTCATATTGAAGTTCTCATATTGAGAATACAATAGAGTTCCTCTAGATCTCTTCACCTGAGGTGTTTCTTCATAAGCCACTTGCAGAGTGTCCCAAATTTTCTTAGGAGTGGTACAACTTCGGATTCTACTGTACTCATCTGGACCAAGTCCACAAACAAGCCATTTCTTGACTTTAGTATTCTTCTCCCATTTCTTCAAGTCCTCAACATTGCAGTCATCTCTTGTCTTTGGAACATCTACTCCTTCAGCATTTTCTTCAAGGTAGCCAGTGGACCATCAGTGACAATGTCCCATAGCCCATAGTCCTCTCCTAAGATGTGATCTCTCATCCTGTTTTTTCACCAAGAGTAGTACTGGCCATTGAAGAGTGGTGGCCTAGCAGTGGATTGCCCTTCCCATTTTTCATGTGGTGCACTCATCTTGATCTTCTTCTAAGGTGTTAGCCTCTTCAAGGATAACCTTCTCTGATGCCAATTGATGTTTTATACTTCAACACCACACAAGAAGAGAGGGGTGGGGGTGGGGTGGGGTGGGGGTGATTTGTGTGATATCCAATTTTTGCGTGCACCGATTATAGAAGGACATGGTTCTTCTAAGTGTTCCTTAACCTACTTTTTTTAAAATAGTAAATGCAGAAAGTAAAGAACACAAGTAATTTTTCGTGGAAAACACCCGGCTTAAAAGGTGAAAAAATCACGACCTACTACTCAACATGATTTTCCCCAACACTTCACTAAATCACTGAGCCAAAACAGCATTTACAAAACTCTTTGTAAACCTAAGGATTAACTCTAATCCCGTTGTGGCAACCAGCCTCTAACTGTTGCGACAACTTCAAGTTAACTCTAACTTGAATACTTAGAGTACCTAATACAGTTGCTTCTAGATAAAGCTGAAAGGTACAATTGGAAAACCACTCACTACAATTGAACTAGAATAAAAGACATACACTTGGAACTAGTTCTTTTATCTGGTTCACGTAGCTTCAGGTTCGCACACTTGAATCACACAAGAATTGCTTGCAAAATGCCTTGCTATTTTGCTCTCAACTCACGTTTAACTTCTGCTTTTGCGCGTACCTGTAAATGAGAACATCCTGCAATATATAGAGTTAGTAGATTAAGAACTAGAGTTCTGATGCTACTCTTCCTTGGTGGAAGAGTTCTAGTTATCCTCAACTTCTAACTCCTCCCTTATCTTGGATAGTGTTCTACCTTTTCGATCAGGAGATATCAAATATATCAAGTTAAGCTTATCTCCTTCACGTGTATCCCTTATGCTCGAATCTGACCATGTCTGTGTACACAGGGGATAGACCTGGTTCATGCATGAACTTCCTTTGCCAATTTTCAAAACAAAACTTCACTTGAGCCAACATTAATGATTATGTTTATGTAGTGTTCTACTTTTGTTTGCTACGCAGCTTAGGAAATACTCAATGAATGATGTTCATCTCGTGATCATCTCCTACTCTTTGGGTTTTGGAATGTAAATAACCTATTCTACCCTAGGCTGGCGCGATGGTCCGAGTAAACCTTTATTTTGGTCGAACAATACATTATACATATATAGACAATCCCCTAAATTTGTAAAGATAGATTTTTAATTTCTCAAATGATCTGAATTTATTGGAAACTCAATCTCCATTCACACTTTTTCTATTAGACACGAGGGATGAAACAATCAACAAAATAAAATGCGGATGACGCGGCAAGAAGCCAATGAAAGAAAGAAGAGGATACATGGGATGGCCTAGTTGTATCCAATTATTCCCTTAAGAAAAAAGAAGGTAATGACTAATGAGCATAAACTTTGTTCTTCCTCTTCCTCTTTCAACCAAACCTCTATCTTACTATTTTTTGTTCTCGGTTTGTTATTAAAGTGAGAAGATAGATATTGCTAGAGAGTGAATTAGTGATATTGGTGTCAAGGAGGAAGGTTATTCACTTTGATTTTGTTCTATTGTGTTATAATGAGAGTGTTGTGTGCCTCAAGTCTTAAAGTCATGTCAAGTGTGGGTGCAAGGAAGGTAATGGCTGCCGGGTGGTCTCGTTTTTCAGTATTGAATAAGAATTGTATATGTGGCACGTCCAATGCATGCCAATGGTTTAATCAAGTATATTCTTTGTGTCTATCCTTCAGTTATTATATATGTAATATTACCTGACTTGTATTTCACCATCAAAGATAATTTAAGATTTAGAAGTAGACAATTTCCATGATAACGTGCAGATTCTCCTTTCTACAATTATTATAGTTCGATAAATTACTAATTAAGGGTGTTCCATGCATTTCGTATTGATCACTATTTCATGCAAGTGGTGACATACCAAATGCATGTTCATCTTTGAATTCGTCATCTTTATCTTAAATTTTATTTAAGCAAATTAAAAATGAGTAATAAGGAGCTAAATATCATTATAAGAGTGTAAAATGTATGTGGTCTAGAAGCTAATTAACTTTTGAAGTAATTAGTTGCCGATAATGTGAGAACTAAAAAAAGATTTTGAAGTTTCAACCCTCGTTTAGCTTTTCAGAAGGACGTTGAAACTTTATAAGTAATAACTCATTAACAATTATTTGTAGATATATACAAAAACCTATTTACAAATAATAATAATAATAATAATAATATGTTTCAAAAAGTCATAGTGTTACTTTTAATCTATTTCCACAATAGCCTAACAAATATCTATTCAAATGACATTGATGAACATAAATTCAGAGCAAGTTTTGAGAAACATAACATAATTGTTTATAACTAATTAAGACAACATGCCAATAATTACGGAAAATACTTACTCCCATGCGATATTTACTTGGATTAAATATGTACGTAACCATTTGCTATTTTCAAAAAGTAAAACACTATGGTACGCAAGAAAATAGTTACTCTTTTGCATGTACCTAATGGCTAATGATCATTAAGAAGTAAGCTTTAATTTTCTATTTAAACACTAAACGAGTACATTGTTTTCCCTACAACTGTTAGTTTCGCAAATTATTTTTGCATACCATATCGAAAATAGTTATTTCTTTGCATGTACGTAACAAAGCTTAATGAGCAAGGCCTAATTTTTCTCTTTAACTTCTAGATTGCAACTTTGTGTTTAAGCCACTTAAGTTGTCATTTAAACCACTTAATCAATATGCCGCATTTAGTTACAACTTTGTGTTCACATAAGTTTTATCACCAAACAATGTCAATTTATCCTCTTATTTTCTGATGTATGACGGTAAATATCATCTTAATGTAGAAAACTTATGGAGTAATGAAATAATAAATTCATCATCAAGAATTGTAGTATAATTCCTTCAACTTTAACCATAAAAGTGTTTTCTCCTTTAATAAGTATTAGGTCGCACAAATTCAAATTAATCCTAAATACCAAAAATTTGATTAAGTGAATACTACTATAGAAGGAAACTAGAAAATAAGAAAAGGAAATATGAGAGAAAGCACCAAGAAATTCCAAGTTTTGAACCAACCTAATCTTTGATTATCTTGACCAACAAAAAAGGTAGAATGCAAGTCAACTTGCTTGTTCCCACGCCGTTATATTCCGCAAATCACAATCAACACTTTCACCGACCCACTCACCCTACCTTCTAACCACCCACCCCCACGAGCACTGGGTTGTTGTTTTATCCTCACAACACAAGAACCCAAAACGCACTTTGAAAACCTCGGTTTAACTTTAACACGAGCACTGGGTTGTTGTTTCTCTCTCTATCTCCCCCCCACACACCAACAAAGACAAACAAACACATATATTTGTATATTTCTTGAGGTACCCTGAAAAACTTAACGGCATATTCTTCTCTCTCTACCTATATTTTCTTCGAAAATCCTCATAGAAAATTTGAAAAATATTCAATCATTTCCTATCTAGGCCAAACCCATTTTCAATTTCCCCCCAAAAAGGAAAACCCATGTAGTCCTCACGGATCTTTCGACAAAATCCAAGAGTTTCTTGAAAAGGGTGTTGGAATAACCGAATCTTTTTTCCCTTTTAAATGGTGGTCAAGATGATGAAGTGGCGTCCATGGCCGCCTCTTATATCCAAGAAATTTGAGGTGAAGCTTCTTGTAAGCAGGCTTGAAAATTTGGTGGCTTCCTCCGCCGTGGGCGGCGGCGGCGTGGCGGTGGAGATCAGGTGGAAAGGGCCACCAAAGATAGCTGCTTTTAGAAAGACAGTGAAGAGGAACTGCACTAAAGAAGAGGAGGTGAAAGATGGAGCAGACGGTGCCGTTTTGGTGGAGTGGGGTGAAGAGTTTGAGGGGCTCTGTAATCTTTCTGGCTACAAGGACAATGTGTTTCATCCCTGGGAAATCGCCTTCACTGTGCTCAATGTGAGACTCTCTCTTTCTTTTTTGTTCTTGCAATTATCATATTCAATGTCTTGCCTTATGTATTAATTTCTTGAGAATGTTAATTACTTAGATTCTTTAATTAGTTCTCTATGACTGGTAGTTTTATGTTTGGAGTTGTTTTTGGTGTTTTATATATAATCAAAGGAGAAGAGGAAAATGATATGTTCTATTGCAAAATTAGTTTTCGTTGTTATTTCTTGCCATATTGTTTATTATTTGTTTTTCAGTACTCATGGTTTGATTTTAGATGGATTGATAACCCTGTAGAGATAAATGTCTATGTGATATAACCAATTTTGGACTGATTGTTTGTAGAAAACTATGCCTATGTCTAATATTTTACCTTAAAATAGTTTCGAAGGCTCTACCACACGATATCTTGATAATTTCTCGGGAAGTGTCTTATTGTGCATTTCACTTTAAATCGAGTTCAGTGGTTATTGTGTTTGTTTGCTGTCAAAAAGATAGATCGTGGTGGTTATGCTTACATTACCTGAAATGGAAACCAGCAAGTTAAGGAATATTTCTATAGAATTTGTCGTTTATGAAGCCACCACGTATTGAGATTTATGGTGTTGTTTCCAATTAGGCAGTAAATGATGCGGATTGGTGTTGTTTCCAATTAGGCAGTAAATGATGCGGATCTCATTTTTGTCGTGTTGCACCCATTGCTTAAGCTAAAATTTGCTCTTCCCTCCGATTTTCTTAATGATTCGTTCGGTGGATCTTTTGCTTTGCATCTGTTGGTTGCCTTTTTTTTCAGTGCTGAACATATCTGCCTCTTTTGGTTACCTTTTTATTGGGTGGGTGTTGCACAGAGTAGATTTTGTTCGGTTGGATTCTGTAGCGTCTTCTTTTAAACATGATAGTAAGGTTATGTCGGAAGGCTGGAAACACGATATGTAGTTCTTTCTGTCCTTTTTATTGGTTTAGTCTAAATAGATAGCTTGTCTTCTATTAATGGTTAAAAAAATCTAAAATACTTTGTCCGTGCATTTTTGTTTGGAGCGAGGTTTGTTTTGTCAAGTAGATGTCCTAATGTGATCTATAAAACACTAGCAGAATTAAACAGTAATCCATTTAATGAAACTTGTGGGATTTTGGAGATCGTTTGCTACTTATAAGTGAAAGTATGATACCAATATAGACACTAACAAGGAGTTATGTTTATTTATATTGAACTATATGATGTCTCACATCGGATACTAGATGCATCTGGGATCATAAAAATATTGGAACTACCCCACCTAATGCGTTGGCTACGTTATTGTCCTAAGGATTTATGCAGATCTTGAACTACTGCACAGTGCACTTGCCTCCCCCCCCCCCTTCAGAAAGGGTTTTTTCCGTTTGTTTCAATTAAAACGAGTTTTGACTATTTCTTTTTAATTTATGTAAGTATCTCAGTTTCTTAATCCGTGAACCGTATTATGGTTCAATTTTTGGGGTTTTGTTTGTCGTAAGGTTCACCTTCCTTATCATGTTCTGCAATTTATATTATTTGATTTTCACAGGTAGTTTTGCTGGCTAAAGATGGAGATTTTTTTCTGCACTTTAGATTCTTATGGCTGGCATAACCATCTTTTTCTTTAGTTATTCGCTGATGCCTTCATTGCGATGTGCTGATTCTTTTTCTGCTCCAGGGTATGAACGCTAAGAATAAAGCACCTGTTCTTGGTACAGCTGTCTTAAATGTTGCTGAATTTGCTGCCAAGATAGAGGAGAAAGAATTTAAACTAAACATTCCTCTGGCAGTTCCAGGGGGTGCTTCTGAGACTCGGCCCACCCTTTGTGTATGTTCCTCTGAGTTAATTTAACATGTTATTCTTACTGCTACCATCCTCAAAAACCTATTGCCCCTTCTATTATTATTATTATTATTATTATTATTATTATTATTATTACTTGACTCGATCTCTACATGTCATGCAGATAACGCTTAGCTTGTTCGAACTAAGAGCTGCCCAAGAGTCGACAGAGTTGGTTCAGAGGCCACTAGCTCCTGTTCAATCTCCAACACGGTCTGGAGAAAATCCACCAACAGAAAAAGATGAGCTTTCTGCACTTAAAGCTGGCCTCAGAAAGGTTAAAATATTTACAGAATATGTATCTACCCGGAGAGCAAAGAAAGCCTGTCGAGAAGAAGAGGGTAGTGAAGGGAGATGCTCAGCTAGGAGCGAAGAGGGGGAATATGCTTATCCTTTTGATTCCGACTCCCATGATGAGTATGAAGAAGGAGAGTCGGATGAGGGAAAGGAGGATCCTACTGTTAGGAAGTCATTTAGTTATGGCCCATTGGCTTACGCAAATTGTGCTGGAGTTTCTTTTCATTCTACTACAAGGGACGATACTGCGGGTGAGGATTGGGTTTACTTTAGCAACCGCAGATCAGATGTGGGTTGCTCGCAAATGGACGACCAGATCACTTGTGCTTCTGATCCTGTAGTTCTGCAGAATTCAAAGCGTAGTATCCTGCCTTGGAGGAAGAGGAAGCTGAGCTTTAGATCTCCTAAATCCAAGGGGGAACCATTGTTGAAGAAGGATTATGGAGAAGAAGGTGGAGATGATATTGACTTTGATCGTCGGCAGCTCAGTTCTGATGAATCTTTGTCATTTGGGGTAAGATCCTTAGTCTCTTTTTTGCCAGACGCTCCACCTCGTAATTTTGTGCTGTACTTGGAAACCAAAAGCCTCATTTTGGATTCAGATTATGCTTTAATTCTGTTGCCCATACTACTTGGACTTCTGCATAAAGCATCCTTGCTTGATAATGACATGTAGAAAGGTAAAATAATGTTTTTATTCTAGTTATATATCTATTTAAAGTTGAAGCTGAAGCTCTAATTCATGAAGAACACTTTTAGTATATCTGGTCAGCACTAACTACATTGTTGTTTTGTTTCAAATAAGTTAGAGTTTTTAGTATTCAAAGCCTATTACTTAGGCAGTAATTTTCTTACCTTATACATCTAATGTGAGTCAATGTTGATGCTCGACGCTGCTCAAATTATCTAATATATTGCTATTGGCCATTTCATTATTTTTTTGTGAGTACCAGTTCGCCATTTTGTTATTTGCAAATCTTTTAATGTGTCATTCATTATACAACAGTTATTCACTTGTTCGTTGATGCCTGAAGCTTAATACTTTGACATACTCTTTTCGGTCTTTTGACGTCAATGTGATTATTCTGGAGATAAGTAAATTTTGATATTGTCTTGCAGTGGCACAAGGCAGAGGAAGACTCGACTGCAAATCGATCTTCAGTATCTGAGTTTGGTGATGATAATTTTGCTGTTGGTTCTTGGGAACAGAGAGAGATAGTAAGTCGAGATGGACACATGAAGCTTCAAACTCAGGTATTCTTTGCTTCCATTGACCAACGAAGTGAGCGAGCTGCTGGAGAAAGTGCATGCACAGCCCTTGTTGCTGTGCTTGCTGATTGGTTGCAGAACAACCGTGATCTCATGCCCATTAAGTCGCAGTTTGATAGCTTAATTAGAGAAGGTTCATTAGAGTGGAGGAAACTTTGTGAGAATGAAACATATAGGGAGCGGTTCCCTGACAAGCACTTTGATCTGGAGACGGTCCTTCAAGCCAAAATTCGCTCGATATCTGTTGTGCCAGGAAAGTCCTTTGTTGGATTTTTCCACCCTGATGGAATGGATGAGGGAGGATTTGATTTTTTGCATGGTGCTATGTCCTTTGACAATATTTGGGATGAAATTAGCCGTGCTGGATTAGAGTATGCTTCTGTTGGTGAACCACAAATCTATATTGTCAGTTGGAACGACCATTTTTTTGTCCTGAAGGTTGAAGCAGAAGCTTATTACATCATTGACACCTTAGGTGAGAGACTCTATGAGGGCTGCAATCAGGCTTATATACTGAAGTTTGACAAGGATACAACCATATATAAACAGCCAAGCACTACTCATCCAACAGAAGAAAAGCCAGCTGCCGATCAGCAAATCATTGCTACAACAGTGGAGCCAAAACCTTGCGATGCTCTTCATACAAACTCCAGAGCTGGTTCTCCAGACAATGAAGCAGTGAACAAATCAGATGAAGCAGTGAAGGCTGGTGGAAGCACAGAAGAAATTCTCTGTCAAGGTAAAGAGTCATGCAAAGAATACATCAAGAGTTTTTTGGCTGCGATACCAATCAGGGAACTACAGGCCGATATCAAGAAAGGTTTGATAACATCAACCCCTCTTCATCATCGGCTTCAGATTGAACTTCACTTCACCCATTTACAACAACAAGCACCCATAACTCTGGCACTAGAGATGGCGACGGCTGCACAAGAGCTACGTGCAGTTGTAATGACTGAGATTTCGGCATAGAGACACTTAATTGTAAATTTAGGAAGTGTGATAATTCCTAACGAGTTTTTCCCCTAATGTTAGTGATGGGATGAATGGCGTTAAGAAGCAAGCCGATGTCATCTCTTCAAGTGGTTTAAGAGGATCTTTGCCATATATTGTGTTGCATTACAGTAAGATAGGTTTAGTTTTCTTACTTTCTATGACACCTTGTCCTTTTGTTTCTATCCAAGCAAAAGTTTGTAAATCGCATATCAATCTTGTGTCATTGGAATTATAGTAGATGGTATCTAACATGTGATCTTTATACTATCAGTGCATACTCTATTTTGAATCTTGTGCCACTAGCCCTTAGCGATTTCGGTGTAAAACATACATGGCAAACATTAACTGCAGCTCCGGTCCTGTTCTGAAGATGATTTGTGACTTTCCTTTTAGTACTATAGATATAAATAGAATGTTCAAAACTTGATTATGTGATTTAAGTTGTATTAGAAAAACATTTTCTTTTTAGATGCATAGTCAGTTATGAAATGTGGATTGCCTAATCTTTGTTTAGTGGGGGGGGGGGGGGGGGGGGGGGGTTTTTTAAAATGTTGTGAAGGGTGGGGGGGTT
>ML262743.1:40484-77873 GCA_005239495.1 Nicotiana undulata
GGGGGGGGTCTAGTTTTGAAATGATGCTCAATGCATGTGGTGTTCATGTTCCTTTGTTAGCTGTAAAGGTGATCTTTTCTTCCGAATTTGGTCCTCCTGCACATGAACAGATTCTATCTTCCGTGTTCAGTTTTTAAAGGGTAAATCCTCCTCCCTTAGCAGTTAGCCCCACTCCACTCCACGCACACACAACCACCCACCCTATAAATCCATTAACGGTCACTCGATTTTAATTCTTTGTATTAAACTCATAAAATTCTTTTGTAACGGAAAAGTCATTTCACATTATTTTAGTATCAAAAAGTCACTCAACTTTGTTTAAGGATCATAGAAAATGTCTCATTCGTATCCTCCTAGTGACTTTTGGTTCTAGAAGCGGAGCTACGATTTACAGTTTTAGGGTGGGGTTAGGAGGGTGGTGTGAGGTGGGTTGGTGAGGGTAAGAATAGGATGGAGAGGCTTGATAAAGAGTTTTGGAAAATGTATTCCCTTTTCTTGATACGGAAATATTTTCCTCCAATGGAAGGAAAGTGAGTTGACGAGGAAAACGTTTTCCAAAATATTTAAGCCGATCAAAATGAAAAATTAGAAAACATTTCCGAAAAATATTTTCTTTCGTACCAAACACACCCATGGTACATTGACATTTTCCAGCAAAATAGCAGAAGGGATCTTTCAGCTTCCTTGGGTCCGTGAAAAACCACAGAGAAGTATTTGATGGCAAAGTTCCAAAAAGAAAAGTGGTTTCCTAGTGATCACAAGAAGTTGAACATTTTCATTGGCAAATTAGCGTCTCTGAAATATTCCCATCATTAGGTCTATTAGAATATACCTAACTTTAGGAAATATGCTTTACTACCAATGTACTAGGTCATTTCAGATTGAGATATCAGAAAAGAAGAGTAGATATTGTATTTAAAGTGATTGAAAAGGACTGTTTTTTTAAAGAATGCTCTAAAAAACATCAATCAAAGAACAAAAAATAAAATAAAATTGTAATACTTTTCTTTATACCAATTATTTATGTAATTTATATAATATTTAGTAATAATAATAATAAGAAGAATTTAAAATATATTCTGGGCCTTCAAATTTTGGGGGCCTAATGCGACGGCCTCACTGCCCAAGCCTTTAGAGTCGTCCCTGCTTGGTTATCTATTTACCAGGGCATGAAAACCTGTGAAACATTGAGGAATTCCATCAAGACATATATATATATATATATATATATATATATATATTAATTCTTCGAATAATATATAGGCTTCCTTTTGTAAGCTTAATGAGCTTAATCAAAACAACATCTTGTGTTTGTTGCAATGTGAATAGCTAATGTGAGATACCACTTCTAGTAAAAACCTTTGTCGTGTGCATGTCCGAATTGAAGCCACGATAGCAATATAATATTACGGAAAAGGTCCAATTTTATCCCTAAACTATGGTATATGGCTCACTTTTGTCCTCCGTAAGTAAACTGGTCCAAAAATATCCTCGCCGTTACCACAATGGGCCAATAATGTCCCTCAACCTAACAACCCTCCACACAAGCCATTTTAATCCTACATGGCATCCATGTGGCTTTGACATGGCAGCCACATAAGCGGGCAACCCTCTAACCCGCTCCGACCCATTTCCAAACAAAAATCCCATTTTCAATAGGGCAGCAAGTAACGCCTCTCCAAACCCCCCATCTCCACACTTCTTCCATTCATCCATGGCGATTTGAGATTTCTTCCTAGACCCTTCTTCCAAATTTCTGCTCAAATCTTCAATTTTTTTGCTCAATGTCTGACTTATCTGTGAATGTGCAGAAAATTTAATATTCAAGAAAGTGTCATTGCAGATTAATTGCGCTATATTTGACATCTTGGTCAGACGCCAATGCTGGGAGAAGGTTCTACAAATGTCCAAGATCCAAGGTTAGTTTTGAATTAATTTTATTTTTGGTCGATTTATGGGATTCATCTTCTTTTGTCGAGTTAGATCGTTCTTGATTTTTATTATTTAGGTACAAACCCAGAACTGCTGTAAATTTTAATAATGGTGTAGGTTAGTTCTTGCGGGTATTTCGAATGGATTGACGAAGAGCTCTCTCGTCGAGCGGTGATGGTGATCAAAGATTTAAAAACTAAACTTGATGTTGCTAAGGTAGAGAGGAATAATTTGAGGAATAAAGTTTACCTCATGGAACAAGCTACGATGTTTCAAAGGGGCTCTAAGAACTTGTTTGACGAAATGAAAGATGTTATGACGGATGAAAGGCATACTTTGAATATGAAACTTGACGAAATGGAGCAATTTTAACTTGTGGAAGCTGAAAAAGCTAGTAAGTTAGCGGTCAAAGTGAAGAAAATGAGAAATATCATTTTGGTTTCATGGGCTTTATTATTTGATTTGGTTGTCGTAGGGATGATGAAGTGAATGTATGTTGTTTTAATATGTTGTTGTAGTATTTTGGTTTAGTTATAGGGATGATGAAGTGAATCTATGTATGTTTAGTATGTTGTAGTATGTTTCCAACTCTTTAAAGTGATGGTAATTGCAGTTTATTTAGTATGTTTAGTCGCTTATACTGTATATAACCTCTTGCCATATCCTGTATATAACCTCTTGCCATATCCTGTATATAACCATCCATCTTAACATTTGCATGCCTTGCGAATATGTTAAGGTTTAAAGGACCAACATTCAAAAAAAATTGTCCAGTTTTGCAATTGATATTTAACATGAAAAAGATCTCAATGGACCACTGCTGAAACCATGGTGGCACAAGAATGTATAGAAAGTAGGAATGAGTGACGCAATTGGCTAAAGAATATTTTCTCAACATATCAGACTACCTCCAACCTTTTCTGTCAACTTTCAATGGCTAATCCTTGTCCCAAAGTATTTGTATATTGAGCTTGATTTAGGATTCTAAGTGTCAATTATTGTTGTTTTTTAGTGCCTAATACTCTTGTGCAATGTGAGTTGACAAGGAGCCAGTGTAAGCTGCCTGGATTATGATATATTTGCTGCTTGAGCTTAAAAAAAATTCTATAACCTACACTATCCAAACTGTCTAGATTTGCAAAAAATAAAACCGCACTAACATTACACAGTCCAAATTTGTCCAATTTTGCAAAAAAAAAAAAAAAAAAAATATTGCTGTAAACACAACACTGTCCAAACTGTCTAGATTTAAGAAAAAAAAATTGCAGTAACATTACACTGTCCAAAACTGTCCAGTTTTGCAAAAAACAAAACTGCACTAACATTACACTGTCCAAACATGTCCAGATTTGCAAAAAAAAAAAAAAAATGCACTAACATTACACTGTCCAATTCTATCCAGTTTTGCAACAACAAAAAAAACTGCTGTAAATAGAACACTGTCCAAACTGTCCATATTTTAAAATAAAAATTGCAGTAACATTAGCAAAAAAAAAAATGTAAACAAAACACAGTCCAAAACAGCAGCTGCTACTGTCCAGCCATCAAGACATGTAAACAATTACTAAACCAAACAACACTACTGTGTGTTCCCAGATTTGCAACTACATACAATAACCAAGATTCCTAGATTTGGGAGTTCCCATTGAGTTTCCTACACTTCAACTTCCCGACTTTCTTTTGTCTTGCCACTTCCAATTGATTTCCTGTCACAGCTTCTTTGCCTTTCCAAGTGAGCTTAGTAGGTGAGTAAGAAAGATCAGTGGGATAACTGACGCCGGTATGATCTCCTCTGAAAGAGATGACTCTTGTTCCTTCTGAGGTCAATTGTTGTTGCCTTATCAGTAGTCGTGTTTGATCTTCAGAAATAATCTTAGACATTAAAGCAGGGTCACTTTCATGCTCACTACCATCACCAAAGGGTTCTGTTTGGTGTCTTTGAACTCTTGGTGTAGGCATGAATACAAATTCACTTTCATGTTCACCTTCTTGTGTTGGTTGAGTTGGTTGAGGAGCCGAACAACTAACATCCTCAACATTTCCTTCAACACCAACCTATTAAAACGAAAAACTTTCTATTAAATAACTGCAATATGTTATAAGAACAATTATAAGCTAAGAAGCAAGTACCTTGCATGTCCTTGAATTGTGGTCCAGTCCACCACAAATGCTGCATGTCATTCTAGTTCCCCTTCTTGATGCAGCCCAATCTCAATGTCTCTTGTTGGCCTCATCCTTCTCCCTATTTCTTTTGACTTTTGGCCTTCCAACAGTTTTGACAAGTGGAGGAGGGTCCATAGCATGTTCTGGTAATACTTTCCAGAACTTTTCACCTCTAACATGTATCAACTTGGCCCTATATGTCATCAAATAAGCTTCCTTGCTTTGCCACCAACTAATTTCAGTCATTGGATCCTCTCTCCTGTATTTTAGTGCCCAGATGGCGTGCAGGCATGGGATGCCAGTCAACTGCCAGGATCTACACGTGCATTTTTTCTCCACTAGGTTCACTCTATATCTATCATCACCCTCACAAACCTCATAACCAGTTTCACCATTGAAATGAACAGTACATAAGTTGGCTACCTTCAAATAAGCAGCATACAACTTCATGCAGTTAGGACTAAACTCACCCCCCCATGTTCTAGCTTCTTCTTCTTTCTCTCTCAACCTGTTCATGACCTTGATTCTAATATCCTTAAGCATCTTCAGGATGGGCTTGCCTCTTGCTTCTAAGATCCAAGAGTTGAAGGACTCTATAAAATTATTGTCCACCATCTGATTTTTGCACAATGTATCAAAGTAGGACCTACACCAATTCTGTGGTAGATACCTAAGCAACTCCTTGGCAGCATCAACAGACAATTCACCAAGACTCTTTAGTTGATCTTTAAAGTCCTCCTCATAAGTGCTCCAAGCAGACCACCATAGGTATTTCTTCATCTCTTCTGAAATTCTGACCCTCTTACTCCAGTTGGCTTCAATATGCCTCACACAAAACCTATGATTTGAGAGAGGGAGGACAGTTCTTATTGCTTCCAACATACCCTGCACATGTAAATATAAATAGAATTAAATATATAATAACTTAAAAATAACTGGAAATAGTCAGTTAAGCAAAATCATAAGTTGTACCTTTTGCATATCAGACATAAAGGTAATACTGGTTCCATCTCTCAGATTCAATGAGTGTTTCAGCAGCTCTAGAAACCATGTCCATGTCAAGGTGTTTTCTTTGTTAACTACAGCCCAAGCCAAGGGATAGAAATGATTCTGACAATCTTGTGCAACAGCTACCAATAATTGCCCCTTGCAATGACCCTTTAAGAATGTCCCATCTAGTCCAATGAATGGTCTCAGCCCTTCTTTAAACCCCAACTTCATTGCATTGAAGAATATGTACATTCTAAGAAATCTTTTTTTACCTTCAGCCATGGCATCTTTGGATAAATTGATAACCACATCACTACCAGGATTGCTCTCCCTAATCTCATTTGCATATGTTTCTAATCTGTTATAGTCATCTAAAAAGCTTCCTTGCAATTGCTGAAGTGCCATCCTCTTAGCCCTTTTCATTGTGGAGTTATGCACATTCAATGAAAATTGATTTTTTAAATCTAGTTTCATATCCTTTATCTTGTACTTCTGCACCTTACTCCTGAAATATTTAGCTTAAGGTTTTGTTTTGGCTCTAGGATTCTCAAATGCATCTTCACAGTTGTGCCTTGTCTTCAATGTTTTAATCTTAAAGCCAGGACCTTTCTTATCTTTAGAGATGAGGCATACAAAAGGGCAGCCTACTACACATCTATACCTTACTCTTATTTTATCACTTTTTCTAAGCTTCAAAGGTTTGGAATTTGCAATAGCATAGAAGTTCATGACTTTTTTGGCCTCTTCCAAGTCCTTAAATGTCATAGACTTATCAAGCTCTTTGTAGTGACTAAGCTTATCATTAACTTCTTTACCCTTTTGCATCCTAAGTGATTCTAATTATTCAAAATCATATTCACTAGCATCTGAACCATAGTCTGAACTTTTATCACTATCCGATTCACAATCAGTACCTAATTCACACTGATATAGACCTAAAATTGGCTCTTCGTAGTCCCCCATATTGAAATATCTATAATATAGACACAGAAGAAAACATAGAGGGACCACATGAATAATTTAACAACTTTGACAATAAAAAATTTGAACATACAATAAATTACTGCATATAATATAGTGGAAAGAATAAAGCACACACTTTTAAGAGAATAAAAATAGTCAGCACACACTTTAAGAGAAGCACACACGGTCTACAATACAATTTTTCAGGTGATTACCAGTAGAAAGCAAAAATAAAAAGGTCTTTAAGAAGAAATGCACATGGTTCTGTCGATTTTAACAACCCTACCCTATCACACTATGATAAAATATGTGAAAAGCACACTTGAAGCCTAAGACAATGTATGTACCAGTACAAAAAAAGATTTGTGTTGTTAATTTTTGGGTCATAAATACCAATACCCACTAAAAATTAAGATTTGGGTCAGAAATACAAAAAAAATTATTGTATGTACAAACCCTAGAAAATTACAAAAAACAAAATGAAATTCGAGACAAACAAGACGGGGAATAGAAGGGAAAATTACCTGAATATCTTCAGATGAAGATGCGTTAGAGGGAAAATTGCTCGATCTTAGCAGCACTTGAAATCTCAAATCGTCATGGATGAATGGAAGAAGTGTGGAGATGGGGAGTTTGGAGAGGCGTTACTTGCTGCCCTATTGAAAACAAGGTTTTTGTTTGGAAATGGGTCGGAGCGGGTTAGAGGGCTTCCCGCTTATGTGGCTGCCATGTCACAGCCACGTGGATGCCATGTAGGATTAAAATGGCTTGTGTAGAGGGGTGTTAGGTTGAGGGACATTATTGGCCTATTGTGCTAACGACAAGGATAATTTTTGCCCAGTTTACTAACGGGGGACAAAATTGAGCCATATACCATAGTTTAGGGATAAAATTGGACTTTTTTCGTAATATTATATTGCTATCGTGGCTTCAATTCTGACATGCACACGCGACAAAGGTTTTTACTAGGTGGTATCTCACATTAGCTATTCACATTGCAACAAACACATGATGCTGTTTTGATTAAGACCATTAAGCTTACAAAAGGAAGCCTATATATTATCGAAGAATTAACCCTAATAGCCGCCCACCCAATAATTTAAACTAAAAATAATATGCATAATTTATGTATTGCATTTGTATAATTGTATATAATTGATGTATAATCTACTTATATGACTAGAAAAAGTAAACAATGAATATGGCCGACTATTTATGTAAACGATAACAGGCTAAATTCACATAGTTTAGCATATGTTTATGCTCTAACTTAATGATGCTTCACTGTCTTAAGATTATTTAATGATGATAAATTATCTCTAATTGTGATTTTTGTATTTCACAGGAGTAGAATGCATTATGGAGGACTTAGGATGGTGATTTAATCGAAATTGAAGAAGAAAAGCCCCATGGGATAATTTATGAATGAATTGAAAGATGAAGACGCTTGGGACAGAATGAAACTTCATTAGCGCGAGTGTAGCGCACCCGCGCTAGTCCAGCAAACCAGGCAGATGGAAACCCCATTAGCGCGGGCATTAGCGCGAGAATAGCGTGCCCACGCTAGTCCAGTGTTTTTTTGGGCAGTGTTAAACTCAACTAGTGCGGGCATTAGCGCGAGACTAGCGCGCCCGCGCTAGTCCAGACGGGAAAAATAGTTCTGAAGGGTACTTTTGGAAGTTCGGGGCCAATTCACTTAACCTATATAAGGTTCAACTCGTCCAAAGGAGTGGATTATCAAGGTTTAGAGTCTAGAACAAGAATAGCAAAGGCAAGAGGCAGGGAGGGCAAATGGGCATCAAGCCTTATCTCCTTACCTTGTGATTTTTACCATTGTTCATGAACTTTTGTAGTTTTCAATACTATTATGAGTAGCTAACTTCTTTAATCTAAGATTTTGGTGGAACCCGTTGAGGATGAACTTATTGTGATATTAATATAGTTTTGCTTGGTTGTTAATCTCTATTTGTTCAACTACGATCTTGTTGTAGTTGATTGAAGGGCCCTCAATTAGTTGTTCCTATTTATTAAGTATCTACTTGAGAGAGATTGCATATTAAGGTAGTTGTTTGAACAACATCACTCCTGAAGTATAGGCGAAATCCATAACCGAGGGTTTAAAGGTTGGATTAGAGATAACGTACCTTGGGTGCAATCTAAAGTGAACTGTAATGTAATTTAGCTAGCGTAACTTAAGAGAGTGCGTCTAGTAGATTATCATAATTACTTGAGAGAGATTTATGATAGCTGGAGTGTTCATGATTGATAGAGATAACTAAGTCAAAACTATAGGAAATATACAAGAAGGAATTTCATCAACGGGGGAAACCATAACCTTAGACCTTTATCACATTTGTTTACATCTCAGTAGTAGTTAATCTTTAGTTTTATTCTTTTCGTTCAGCTGTAGCAATAAAAACACTGGAAAGTAATATTCATAACTTTTGGAAAGTTGATTATTGAGAATCTAGTACTCTAACAACAACAATTGATAGGTTAGTTCCTTGTGGGATTCGACTCCGGGTAAAATACCCGGATTATATTTGCAACGCCCGCTTAGTCTTTTAATCAATTTTCTTTGATTTCTTTCAGATATTGAAATTCTAACGTTTGCTGAATCGGTTGTACATGGCATGCCTAGAAACTCATCAAGAACTGGTGAAGTCTTTGAAGCCTTACCAGACCCCGAAAAAGTTTTCAAGGCCTTGAACAGGGCACACCGGAGAAGCAAGCAACAACCACTCATTGAACACATTGAAACAGACATGGAAGACCTGAATGACGGGAACAATAATAATAATAGGGAAGATGTGGTTGACCCAGCCGGACACATTGTAGCGCCTGGGGTTCCCATTGCGCATGAGGCATCTTTATATGACTGGGCACAACAGAATTTGGCCACCGCGATCATGGTCCCGTAGATAGAAGATGAGTCCTTCCAAATCACAAATAATATGCTGCACTTGTTGCAGAATAAGGGGCTGTTTTCGGGGTCATACATTGAGGATCCCCAACAACATTTGAAGAACTTCCTGTCGATCTGCAAGACACAGAGGCAATCAAATGTCACTCCGGATGCAATAAGACTGTTGCTATTTACGTTCTCAGTGACATGAGTAGCCCAGACTTGGCTCAACTTGCTCCCTATCAACTCAATTACTACATGGGAGGAGTTGGTCAAGCAGTTCTTTAACAAATTCAATCCACCGAACAAGACAGCGCAACAAATTGATGAGATCTTGAGCTTCAGGCAGAAGCCGATGGAGACACTGCAGGAGACATGGGAATGGTTTAAAGGGATGCTGGTAGTCTGTCCTCACCATAGAATTCCAGAACAAATGTTGGGGCAACGATTTTATATGGGTCTGGCTGATGGTGTGAACGCTAATGTTGATGCTTCAGTTGGTGGAGCATTCCTGAGTAAGACGTGGAGAGAAATCCAGGCTTTACTTGATAAAATGGCACAAAATTCAGGGTGGATGACCAGGGGTGCACCTATTACCCCAATCGTTCACTCAATGACATTAGATCCGTCCAACTCTATTACTGAAAATATGGCAACTTTGATGACACAGATGAGCTTACTTACAAAAAAGGTAGAGGAGTCAAGGCAAAAGCAGCAAGTTCATATTGTGGATACTACCAATGGGGGCTTATGCACATCTTGCATTAGTCAACCAATTGGTAATCAATGGAATTCATACTGCGATCATCTTCACTACTCAGAGAATATGAATTATGTGTCAAACTATGGAGGCCAGAGACAGGGTGGACAGAATTGGGGTCAGCAAGTTCAGCCGTACAAACCACCTCATCAGTAGCATAACAATGGCAACATGGGTTCCATGAGACCTCATGGTAATGTGGCACCTTACCAAAGGCCAGAAGGGTTTAACAATCAAAATCAGCAGCAGTCATACCACCCCCTCAGCAACAACATGGGGGGAGACAAGAAGATGGGTTTTCCAGGCTTGAAGCGATGATGCAACAGGTGATTGGGTCAAGTGCCAAAATCAGTGAGAGAGTAGATGCACACGATTCAACTATTAAAAATATTGAAGTGCATATGGGCCAGATATCAATGTCTTTGAGCAATCGTCCTCTTGAGACTTTGCCTGCAGACACTCAGGTGAATCCTAAGGACCAGGGCCCGAAGCAGCTGATGGCAGTGAGTCTCCGCAATGGCAGAGACTTAGACTTGGAACAAAAGATAGCTCATGAAAGCAGGCAGGCAGAGACACTAGTACCAGTGCCGATTGAACTTGATGATTCAACAAACTTGACCAATGTAACAGTGCAAACTGCTGGAGGAGAACCCAATATGCAGAGTGAGGCTGAAAAAGAAGTGGAGATAACCCAAGAGCCGGTAGTTGAGAAAGAAAAATCCCAAATTACTGGGAAGAAGAGACCACCAGCACCATTCCCTCAGAGGCTGGCCAAATACCAAAAGGATGAGCAGTACAAAAAGTTCTTGGATATGCTAAAACAGATACATGTAAACATTCCTCTAGTTGATGCTCTGAAGGAGATGCCTGGATATGTGAAGTGTTGATACCCAATTTTCCCTCAAATTATTTTTTAAACTTGAATATATGTTTTCAAAATCATTTTTGTAATAATGAGTATTTTCCCCAATTTTTACACATTTTTATTTGAATTAATTCCTATTTTATTTACTGTTTTCACATTTTTATAATTCATAAATTACGCTCTAAATAATCTCAATTTTTTTTATTTTTTAATATGTCATTTATAATCACCTTTTACTTATTAAATTTCAATTATTCTCTAAATTGATCCATTAAGTACTATTTAATTGCAATTACAATCACTTCTGCAAATACGGCCAAATTGGACATTTTGTATTGTTTCAACTCGAAAGTTATGTTTTCTTATACTCAATATCAGTTAATTATTGTGATTTTACCTGTTTTTAACCTAATTTCATCTTTTATAATTATTGGCTATTTTATTTTATTATATAATTACCTATTTTGGGGTATTTAACATTTGGCCATTTTTATTTAAAACCTAGCCACTTTAAACCTCCCAATTACCCCAACCCAGCCCAATCTTAAACTCACCCGGCCCAACCCCCAGTTGATCTGCGCCGTTGATCAAATGAGATCAACGACCCAGATCTCTTGTTGCCTTAATTAACTCGAACGACCCCTCCCTGACCCCTCACATTTTTCAACCCTCCCATATCTCTACGCTGGTCTCTCTCTTTGGTCTCTCTAGAGACTTCTTGTCTCCGATGACTTTGTCCTTCTTCTCCGGCCATCTCCGGCGACCATCCTCCAACCTCGAGCCTCCAATGGGTTTCCCTCACCTCGCACACCATCTTTGAGGTCTTCAAGGGTCCTGGGCCATGGCGACTTGCACCTAGGGTTTCTGCTTGGGCGTTTACAGTCTCTCCGGTGAGTTTTTTCCGGCAAAATCTCACCATATGTGTTTCGATCCTTGAGACTTATGACAGGTTCTTTCGTTCTACTTAGGTTTCTTTGAAACCCTCACTTTGGCTTAAATCTTTCATATCCACGCTGTTTTTAATGATTCAAGCATGTCTCACTTTATATTTTACATTATTCTCGACTCAATCTTTAAGAATCTTCAATTTTCAAACATTTTTCACCTCATTTGGAAGCTAGGGTTTTTCAGAATCCTTTTACGCCTGCTTTAAGCTAAGTTTCTTTGTGTTTGAGTCGATTCTTCGCATATTTCTACTGATTCTGTGCTCTTGTTGCTTTTTAAACTCGCCTATGTTGAAACCCTAACTATTACGATTTTTTCTTTTGTCTTGGTTCTTCATATTGACCTGATTATTTAATTCCTATTATGACTCTGTGATTGTGGTATTCTGAACAATCTTGCTAAGGCCTAACCTACTTGTGTTACCTATATGTGATTGTTTATTTGGACCTATGGATTTCTGAACTTTTTCGTTGCTATGACTATTGGTTTCTCTATATATGTGTGAAATAAAGAGCATGAATCTCTCTTGATTGACTCTGATTTCCTTATTAAATGATCTGATTGAAAATATGTCTTTCAAAGCCCTAGGGCGCTGCCTGTTTGTTTAAATTGATTGATTAACTTACTTTGTTTACTAAGATGCTCTATTTACCAAACTATTTATGGCTTTCTGAATCTAGTCCTATTGTACTACTCTGTACTTAATAAATTTTGACTCCTTCCTTATTAGTCATGTACTGATTTTACATGTTACTAAGTTTTAATTTTTGAAATCCCTTAACTTAAGGGAACAAATGTATTGATTTCCTGGTTAATTGAGTCCGAGTTCCTTGATTACTATGCTACTTTGATTCTTTCCTTATCTAGTTTTGTACTGACTTCTACTTACCTTATGTGCTGCATGTCTTTACCATTTCTGAGTTGAATCCCATAATTTAAGGGAACCATGTATTCTTCTTACACTGATTGGATTCTATCTTCTCTTATTACCATGCATTTGTGATTCTTACCTTATTTTACTACCTATTTTCAAGCTCCCAAATCAATGTGTTTCTTATTTCTTCAGTTCATTATATTCCTAATTGTCTTCTACTTGAGCTTCTACTGTTCAACTTGCAATTAAGCTCTTGTTTAGCTTTCAGTACTCACCATGCTTCATCTCTTTAAGATTTACATGCCAATGCTTCTAGGATTGTTGTTTACTCCTCATTTGCACCTGTTATGCCTGTATCCTGTTACTGTCTATTATCATGTTTAAACTTGTCCATCTCCTGACTCTATGAACACCTCTGATTTGTGCAACTATGTTTAAACAAGTCTATGCATCTTTTCCTGATTACTATGTGGCCTATCTATCTCTTTGAACCATCTCTGATTTATGCAGCCATCTTTCTCTGATTACTATGTGATTTACCCGTTCTATGCAGCTAGGTTTAAATAGTTTATTGAATCTCTGTGTCTTCTCCTGCCTATTATGTGACTTATCCCCCCATTGTCTTTGCATTGCTGAATTTGTTTTGATCTGTTCTTCTTAGATACTACTATTTTTTTAAAACTATTATGTTAAATGAACCTTCAGTTCGTAAATTCTTTCAACTAAATCTTGTCTTTCAAAAACTCTATTCCTCTTTTAAACTCACTCCTAGCACTTCACATTATTCCTAGAAACGTAAGTTCCATCCCCTCAGTGTAAGCATTGCTTAGGGAACCTCTTGAGTTCCCTCTGAACTTTGACGCACTGAGGTGGGTAATTCCACACTGCACTTGTTCAACTTTGGCAATTGTGTTGGGGTGCTGGTATTGGCTAGGGACCCATGAGGGCCCTAGGGAGCTTTGCCGAAATCCTACCATGTGGGAGCTGTGAAACTCGAAAGGATTGGGGTTGGAAGGATGGGCCTGATTGAAGGCTCCCTATAGAATAACTTCTTATTTTTCTTTCAATCACTGTAATTCATTTGGGTATTGGGCTGTAATAATTTGTAAACACACTGCTGGGGCTATATAGTGAAATGGATGGGGAATATGCATGTTTAGTTTTAGTATTGGGTAGAAAACATGTTCTTAGTTTCACTTGTTTATTTGTGCAATAGTCAACATGCTTAGGACATGCATCTCACATATTAGAAATCCTGTTTAAGTCTTCACTTTCAACATGTCATTCACTCTTTTATAATTCTGAGCAAATTAATAACAAGCATCTAACTTGTCATTTTCCATAACATCTTAGAAACCATGCCTTTAGGGACCTCTTTGTGCATTTGAAATTCTGCTGCTAGAACTTTACTTGTTTGAGTTTCCAGTCACTATACCACGACTCAGCATGTTTTATCCAATAAGATCTGGCCAATTCGTTAAAAACAAACTTTATACAAACGTGTCTAAAATCAGAACCTGAGCATGTATGTCAACCTTAAACAATTAGGCAAATGTTCCTAGGCAAGCCTTAGGTTTAACACGTAATTAAGTCGAATCAACCAAGCCTCTAATGATCAGCCTCTTTGGAAATTCACGAACCTTGATGTTCCAGTGTTTTCTTTTGGAAAATCTGTTCTGTTGTGTTTAACTCCTATATCTTTTTTTTTCTTTTCAAAACAACTCCTAAACGGTGCATTTTTTTGTTCCTCAATCACTGATTTCTGGTTCCTGACTTAGCTTCAAACTATTAGGTGTTTTAAAGCTGCTGTATGACATAAAGTGTTCTACTCCTAAAAGTCTTTGCTAAACTATTTTCTAAAACAGTCCTATGAACTATTGGTTTAGTACACACTACTGGATTTTTGAGTCTCAAATCATTGTCTTACCGCTTCCTGAAAGTATTCTGAATTACTGTATGCTCTCGAGTTTTAAAAACACTTCTTTGAACATTTATATTCCTGCAACTACTGTTTTAAATCCTTCAACCTTAACTCGTTCAGATTTAAACTCAAACTACTGCTCTTTTACTAAAACTCCCTTGTTTTGAAACTTTCCTTCTGAGACTTTAATTGTGTTTGAGACATGCCATTTACGTGTTTAATTGTGGAGGGGTCTATGAGCCTATTATTTGCCCTATATGATCCAATACATGTCGTCCTATTTGTTTTGCACTGTCGTCTAGTATCTTATCCTTTACACCTAGGTCAGCCTAGTCCCTGCCTTGATAGGATTAGTGGTCCTAAATACCCTCCAGGACTTATAGGATGGGACGGGTAATGGCACGCAATAAGCATTCGTTACCAACACACACGTTTAAATAACCTTTACGGGGTGGGAAAGGTAGAACACGGATATGATGACCGGTGCGCTAATGCCACGTGTATCCGCCTCCTCAAGGTGTGACATACCGGGTATTGCATTGAAGTGATCCGTATCACTTTAAACCTAGGACATTTTTTTTCAAACGTTTATGTTATTCAAAAACCCTTTAAAGATTTTCATACTTGTTTTAAATCCCCTCATATGTGAACCTTATTTGTTACTTGCTCGCCGTCCAAATTCACAAAGCTTATTGGCTGGGACCCATAGTTGTGGATCCTGAGGGGTTCCTAACACCTTCCCTATGGGATAATTTCAAGCCCTTACCCAATCTCTGGTAACGCGAACTAGTTCATGAGTTATCAACTCTAGGTTCCCTAACGCACCATAAAAATCGTTAGGTGGCGACTCTTCCTTTTCTTTAAAGGAGTTGTCCATAATGTCTTAACTCGATCTTTCCGCACCTAACCCGTGCGATAGAAAAAAGGGGGCGCGACAGCATGGCGACTCTGCTGGGGACCTTCCCTAGGCTTATACCATTACAATTTTCTTTGTGAATTTGGACCTTTGATTTTCATTTAAATGCTTACACCTTTTCCTATTCCCCGTTACATGCTTTTAACTGTTTACTTTTTACAAGTATTTATTTCACCGGGACGTAACTGACATATCTTCATGTTTTCTTTGTAACCGCTTTCATTATAACTGTTGTATTTTCTTTCTTTATCGCTTTCCTCAACATGAAAATACATGACTATTTATTTAAATGCCATTTATTACACATCATGCTCCGCATTCATATTCCACTCGTGCCAAACAAATCCTATAGCAACGCTTACAATGAGTGGTTGCGCTCTTCCAATATTATTACCCCCTAAATTCGGAAAGGCGTATTTGCGGTAAAACTAGTCGATCAGTGGTGCAGTCGACGGTTCCGTGCCTTCCCCCTTGAGTTGTCCGCTCAAGGGTACCAGTCTAAAACCCCAATAGAAACCTTACTCTATTGTATGTTGCATGCATCATGGTCAAACCTAGCCGAGCTAACGTGTTGTCCGCACAATAGCTTTAAGATAGCCTTGTCCAAAGTCCATTGGGTTTCCCTGGAACCCAAAAGGACGCCTTCACGTTCTATGCATTTATTTGGAGAACTTAAATGCTCATTGCTAATTATTGATGTTAAATAGTCGAGTCTGGTGGGGGTAAGTGCCTAACCTGTTTGTCTTGCAGAAATGAGGCACGAGGTCCTCAGATTCGGCATGGTCACCAACATCCACCCAAAGCTTCTGAACTGGTGGGAAGACTTGCATTCAAGCGACAAAACAATAGTCAGAAAACACCTGGGAAACTTGCCTTCTCTTCTTGACATTCAGCCAAATTACATGATGATAGAGGCTGCTACCACACTCTGGGATTGTTGTCGGTCAGTTTTCTGGTTTGGGAACAACGAGATGACACCGCTGCTAGAGGAGATAGGGGGTCTGGCTGGTTTACCTTGGTAATCTCAAGGGTTATTGATGCCTGAAAACCAAACAGGCCGGGGTTTTCTCAAAATGATGGGGCTGAAGAAGAATCCGGATTTAGTTTGTCTGGAAGACTCATACATCCCCTTTGACTACTTGTACGAGAGGTATGGCCGTAGTCATTCTTACCGCATATACCAGGAAGAATTCGCCCTCACCTCTCTAGGGTACATTCATCACCGCGTATTCATCTTCATATTTTGCTTCTTGGGATTGATGGTCTTCTCGACAAAGAAGG
Organism: Nicotiana undulata; assembly: GCA_005239495.1. Taxonomy (NCBI): domain Eukaryota; kingdom Viridiplantae; phylum Streptophyta; class Magnoliopsida; order Solanales; family Solanaceae; genus Nicotiana; species Nicotiana undulata. The sequence continues at coordinate 57,000 of ML262743.1, forward strand.
AGATGATTCACACTAGGTTGGCCATGGTTACCAAGACTCTGATGGAAGGGATCAACGGATAGGATTTCAGCATTGTACCCATGATCATCGCAGACATATACCGAGCCTTGGAAAACTGTCAACGAGGAGCGAAACATTTTGAGGGTTGCAACGTGCTACTCCAGCTTTGGCTCACCGAGCATCTGCAAAGGGGTGATTACCGTCAAGACATACATAGGAGAATTTGGGATGATCATATTGCTTTCCATCACCCAAAGCGTATGAACTACATCCCCGACATGTTTGCACAGCCAGAAAATGCCAAAGGATGGGTTGAGTTATTGGGAGATCTGAACGAGAACCAAATTCAATGGATGTTCGAGTAGTTCCCGACCGACGAGTTCATCATTCGGACAAGAGATACCCCATTCTTGATATTGATTGGCCTTAGGGGAACATACCCTTACGTCGCAATTCGAGTAATGAGGCAAGTAGGGAGGAAGCAAGTCATCCCAAGGGTCGAGAAAATGAGTCATCTCAGGGCAGACTTTCAAAATAATGACAGCCCTCACAAGTGTCAAGCTCAGCATTCGTGGCACTACAGGATCCGTTTAGAGAAGGATACTATCAAACCAGACAGGTATCACGCTGGTTACTCTCCTTACTATTTGGGATGGTTGGAAGATAATTGGAGAGGAAATCTTGAGCTAGGATTCACTCAAGGACATAGGGTCATAGACGAGAAGGCCGAGACAACAACTAAATTCAACCAGCTGCGCAAAAGGCTCCGCGACTGTGAAGAGGATCATCACAAAATCCACATAGCTAACAAAAAGTTGATCGAGGAATGGAAAGACATGGCCATCACTTCCACTCAAAGTTTAACACACTTGGAACGAGGTATCGTCGACTTGGAAGAGAAATTCCTTAGGAGGATCGAGACTTGTCAAAGGACCGAGGGAGTTGAAGGAGGAATTTTGGCCAAAACCTATTTGCTGCTGGGACTCCGCGAGATGGGAATGTTGATAAAAGCAAATAGAGGTGCCGAATCTGGGGAAGGTCCTTCTGGGACCAAATAGATAGGATTTATCCTTTACTTTGCTTTTTGATGTAATAAGGCCACTGGCCATTAGTGACATTTTATATTTTCACATTCCTTTCTGAGTCAAGTTGGATTCGTTTATTTCGTCATCAATAAAATGAGGCATTTAGTACTTAAGTTCTCCAAATCAATTTGTCGCTAGGCCTACCTCGGGCACAAAGAGGTTCCCCAACTTAGGATGCGTTTTACATTTTCGCATTACGTGTTTAATATTCTTTATATCTCCACTAACTTCACTACCTTTTGTTAGTTATTCCCCTTCCCCAAAGGTTGGTTCGTGCACTCTCGCATCAACATCTTATTGCCCCAGATCAAAGGGCCCTCCTCCTACTCCTCCTCCCAGTCCTCCCAAAAGAAAAGGCAAGGGTGAAATGGCAGACGCAAGCGGTACTAGAAAAGACAACAGGGATGAACAGGTTGAGATCATTGACGGTCAGGGTATTCAGGTTCTGCACGAGGGTATGTCTCCACTAGAGAAGAAGCTGCTAAAGTTCCAAGAGGAACTTGACCAAGTCAAGAACTTGGCCCACTTATCATTCTCCCTCAACGTCCCAGATGTTCACTTCCCAAATGCTCCGAACCCACTTTACCACAAAACATCCCCAAACAACCAAGTCATCCAAAAGATCCCGTTCCACCAGTACCACGCAACTACAACACTCCATCTCCCCAGGATCAGAAAAGAGACCACTTCCAGGCCTATGACAACCCCCTTTATGTGGAAACTATAGCTCACTCCGCACCACATACGTATGAATCTGACGAAAAGGAAAAGCTCATCAGGAATCTGGCCGAAGAACTCAAGAAATTGACCAGTCGAGTTCAAGGCGTCGAAGGAGTTAAGGGGGTTGAAGGGTTGAATTACGAGGACCTATGCATACAGCCCGACGTCGAACTGCCCGAGGGATACAAACCTCCTAAGTTCGAGATGTTTGATGGCACTGGTGATCCAAGAGTCCATCTGAGGACTTATTGCGACAAATTGGTCGGCGTGGGAAAAGATGAAAGGATCCGCATGAAGCTCTTCATGAGGAGTTTAAAAGGTGATGCACTATCCTGGTACATCAATCAGGATCCAAAGAAATGGACTAGTTGGGTGAGTATGGCTACAGACTTCATGGATAGATTCAGGTTCAACACGGAGAATGCACCGGATGTGTTCTACATCCAGAACTTAAAGAAGAAACCCACTGAGACTTTTCGCGAGTATGCTACTCGTTGGAGGTCAGAGGCTGCTAAGGTCAGGCCAGCCTTGGAAGAAGAACAAATGAAGAAATTCTTCATACGCGCTCAGGATCCTCAGTATTATGAGCGGCAGATGATGGTCGAAGGACACAAGTTTTCTGATATCATCAAGCTGGGAGAGCGAATCGAGGAAGGTATCAAAAGCGGTATGGTCACTAACTTTGAAGCTTTACAAGCCACTAATAAAGCTCTGCAATCCGGTGGTGTGTCCAGGAAGAAAGATGTAGGAGTCGTGATGGTGGCACAGCAAGCCAAGTCCCCTCCCAAATACCAAGTATACCCCTCACCTTCCTTCACGTACCAACCAGCTCCAAGTTACAAAGCACCTTCACCCGCCTACCAAGCTCCACCACCCACATATCATCCTACCTCGCCCAGATATTCCTAGCCAGCTCCCGTCTATAATTCCTACAATTCCCAACCTTCTCACTACCAATCACCACTTGCTCGCCAAAACTTCCCAAGACCTCGCCTAAATTTCGACCGTCGTCCACCAAAATAGTATACTGCCATAGCTGAACCCATTGACCAATTATATGAAAAACTTAAAGCCGCCGGTTATGTCACATCCATCCCCGCTGTCATCTTTGAGAACCCATCTCAGTGGGTCAACCCAAACAAAACTTGTGCTTACCACTCCGGCATGAAGGGATACACCATCGAGGAATGCCGTTCTTTGAAAGACAAGATACAAACCATCATAGATAACAAAATCATTATAGCCAAGGACTCTTCTCCTAATGTTTGCAATAATCCGCTGCCTGACCATAAGGGTGGCGTCCACATGATTGAAGTTGATGATTACTGGGATCCTGAGGGATCAATTGGGCTAATTGCAGAGGGTGATCCAAAGAAGCTTGCGATTACTCTTAATCCGATTGTGGTCCAGATGCAGCCGTATGAGGAAGTCGAGGTAAACATGTCCATTCGACTTGAGTTTGAACCAAGATCATCCGCCGAAGGAAAAGCCCCAGTGCCGATCGAAGTTGAGTTTGTACGACCACTCGAAGTTGCAGTCCGGCCATCTATAACATATGCTCCAGCAGGAATAAGAATGACTTTACCTATTCCCGTGGCAATGTCAACAACGACACCTTTTTATCAGATGCCATTCCATGGGACTATACCGCTGAAGAAAGGAGGAAAGGCAAAGGCAAGTCTGAGGAAGCTATCGCTGCACAGGGTATGACGAGAACTGGCAGAGTTTATACCCCTAAGCACTTGGCCGAGTATAGCAAGCAGGCCAACAGTCGTCCTCCCATCTTTGAAACAGGTTCTGATGATCAATGGAGAAAGATACAAGCTATGGAGTATTCGGTCCTCGACCAATTGATCAAGATGCCAGTTCATATATCCATCCTCTCCCTGTTACAAAATTCTGAAAATCACAGGAATGCTTTGCTAAGGGTGTTGAGTGAGGCATACGTACACGACAACATCACCAGTGGGGAGATGTCCAACATGGTAGGCCAAGTGCTAGAAAGCCATAAGATCACTTTCCACGAAGATGAGCTACCGCCAGAGGGGCTAGGGCACAATAGAGCACTACATATCACTGTACAATGTGAGGATCATTTCATCACGATGATCCTAATTGATGGGGGTTCCAGCCTCAACATTTGTCCACTTCTCACACTCAAGAGATTGGGTAAAAGCCTACATGAGATAAAGGAAGGGGAGATCAACGTAAAAGCCTTCGACGGTTTGCAGAGGTCTACCATTGGAGAAATCACCTTGCGCTTGCAGATGGGACCGACTTGGTTTGATGTAGACTTCCAGGTGATAGATGTGCCTGCATCCTACAACTTATTGTTGGGACGACCTTGGATCCACGCGGCTGGGGCCGTGGAATCAACCTTACACCAAGCTGTGAAGTTCGAATGGAACCATCAAGAGGTAATCATTCATGGTGACGGTAGAAACCATATCTACGGTCGCCAGACCTTTCCGATCATCGATGGAAGGAGAAAGTTGGGCGGAGAAATCTATCATAACATAGATCGTGTCAACGCTATTAACAAAGGCAAGTGGCGGAACAGTAAGACCGAAAGCATACTGAACTGGCAAGGGTACGAGCCAGGTAAAGGGCTCGGCAAGCATCTTCAAGGGATAACAAAGCCTATAACACTCAAGAAGCATGGTACTACCTTTGGTCTAGGATATGAGTACACTTGGGAGGAGTTCAAGGACTGGTCGCCACCATGGCGCGGCCCCTACTACTCGTTGGAGCAGCCAATACCCCGCATAGAGCAGACTTTCCAGCCAGCCGACGTCATATATGGTACAGACGAAGAAGAAGCGCTAGCATCCATGAGGGATCTATTTCTGGATGAGGAGGATATGGACTGCTGTGTCGTTCTTGAAGAGGATGGGGAGGAAGGTCCTTCCATACAAGTCATGAGCAAGGGATCACATCTCAATAATTGGTCTGTCAGGACGACCAAAGCCCGTCGAGTCTCGGGGTAGCAAGGCTAACAAAACAAACATTATCTACAGTTTATTTATTTAAAGCATTTCCTTCCTTTTCGTATTTTTAATTTCTGCAAGAAAGAGCTCTTATGTTCGAACGATTACTCAATTTATCAAAGCATTTCCAAATCTTACATTTACTTATATTCACTTGCTATTTTTTTCCTTGCCATTACTTTATTTTACACAGCATTACTATTACTCGTCTTGATGAATCGATGATTGTGACATGCAACGAGACAACGCAACAAATGGATTCCGAGTCAGACGAGGATGATATACCTGAGGATATTATTAAAGAAGTCGAGAACTTTGAGAATAGACCTAAGTCTAACTTGGATGAGACTGAGATCGTCAACCTGGGAAACACAGAGAACGTCAAAGAAACACGCATCAACATTCATCTATCACCGCCAGAAAAGAAGGAATATACGGAATTTTTAAGAGAGTATGAGGACATATTCGCCTGGTCATATGATGACATGACTGGCCTCAGCACATCTATTGTGGCCCACAAGCTGCCAACCAATCCAACATGCCCACCAGTGAAGCAAAAGCTCAGGAAATTCAAACCAGACATGAGCTTGAAAATCAAAGAAGAGGTCACCAAGCAGATCAACGCCGGGGTTCTCCGAGTGGTCGAATATCCTACATGGTTAGCCAACATTGTGCCTGTACCAAAGAAAGATGGGAAGGTCAGGGTCTGCGTCGACTACCGGGATCTCAACCGGGCCAGTCCGAAAGACGACTTCCCCTTGCCAAATATACACATCTTAATTGACAACTGTGCCAAGCACGAGTTGCAGTCCTTTGTGGATTGTTTTGCGGGTTACCATCAGATTTGGATGGACGAAGAAGATGCTGAGAAAACGGCATTCATTACGCCATGGGTAGTGTATTGCTACAAAATGATGCCATTCGGTCTGAAGAATGCAGGGGCCACTTACATGAGAGCCATGACTACTATATTCCATGATATGATTCACAAGGAGATCTAGGTATATGTAGACGACGTCATCATCAAATCAAAGAGAGTTGCTGATCACATGGAAGATTTGAGAAAGTTCTTCAACAAGTTAAGGAAATACAATCTGAAGCTTAACCCTGCGAAGTGTGCATTCGGGGTTCCTGCTGGGAAGCTGCTAGGGTTCATTGTCAGTCGTCGAGGAATAGAGCTAGATCCATCAAAGGTCAAAGCCATCCAAGGATTGCCGCCACCAAAGAATAGAAAGGATGTTATGAGCTTCCTGGGATGGCTCAATTATATCAGCCGGTTCATAGCCCAGTCTAACGTCATTTGTGAACCAATTTTCAAGATGCTAAGAAAGGATGCTGCCACCAAATGGACTGAGGATTGTCAAAAGGCCTTCGACAGAATCAAAGAGTACCTCTCAATGCCACCAGTATTGGTACCCCCAGAGCCGGGTAAACCCCTATTACTCTACTTGGCTGTATTAGACGGAGCCTTCGGTTGCGGTCTCGGGAAACATGATGAAACAGGAAGAAAGGAGCAAGCAATTTACTATCTGAGCAAGAATTTCACCCTGTATGAGGCCCGGTATTCTCTATTAGAGCGCACCTGTTGTGCTTTGACTTGGGTCGCACAGAAGCTGAGGCATTATTTCTGTGCCTACACAACATACCTCATATCCAGGATGGACCCACTAAAGTACATCTTTCAGAAACCTATGCCCATTGGCAAGATGGATAAATGGCAGATCCTATTAAGTGAGTTCGACATCATTTACGTAACTCAGAAGGCAGTCAAGGAACAAGCGTTAGCCGATCATCTTGCCGAGAATCCTGTAGACGGAGAATACGAACCTCTAAAAACGTATTTCCTCGATGAGGAGGTATCATTCGTAGGAGAGGATATTGCAGAATCCTACGACGGTAGGAGGATGTTCTTTGATGGGGCCGTAAACTTCAAAGGCGTGGGTATCAGTCTTAATTTCAGAAACTGGTCAGCACTACCTGGTATCCGCCAAACTCAGGTTCCCCTGCACCAACAATATGGCTGAATATGAGGCATGCATCCTTGGGCTCAATTTGGCCATCGACATGAATATTCATGAATTATTAGTCATTGGTGAATCAGACTTATTGATACACTAAGTCCTAGGAGAATGGGCGACCAAGAATTCCAAGATACTTCCATACCTACATCGTGTGCAGGAATTGAGAAGGAGGTTCACAAAAATTGAATTCCGGCACGTCCCCAGAATCCAGAATGAGTTCGCCGACGCACTGGCCACCTTGTCATCTATGATCCAGCATCCAGATAAGAATTTCATTGATCCTATCCCGGTGGGGATTCACACTCAGCCGGCTTACTGTGCACACGTTGAAGAAGAAGCGGATAGAAAGCCTTGGTTTCATGACATTAAGAAATACTTGGCAGATGGAGAGTATCCAGAACTTGCAAGCGCCACTCAAAAGCGCACTCTACGAAGATTGTCAAACAACTTCTTTCACAGCGGAGGAATCCTATATACGAGGACTCTCGATATGGGTTTGCTAAGATGTGTCGAGGCAGAGGAAGCAATGAAGCTGTTGGAGGAAATACACGCTGGTACATGCGCTCCTCATATGAACGGGTTTGTTCTAGCAAAGAAGATTCTTCGGGCTGGTTATTTATGGATGACCATGGAAACAGACTGCACCCAGTATGTCCACAAATTCCATCGGTGTCAAATACATGGGGATATGATAAAGGTACCTCCCAGCAAGCTTAATGCAACAAGCTCGCCCTGGCCGTTCGCCGCTTGGGGAATGGATGTTATTGGACCAATCGAGCCTGCTGCCTCCAACGGACACAGGTTCATTCTGGTTGCTATTGACTATTTCACCAAATGGGTCGAAGCCGCATCCTACAAAGCAGTTACTAAGAAATTGGTAGTCAATTTTGTCCGTGACTGCGTTGTTTGTCGATTTGGAGTTCCAGAGTCAATCATCACCGATAATGGTTCCAATCTCAACAGTAATTTGATGAAAGTAATGTGTGAAACCTTCAAGATCAAGCACAAGAATTCTACAGCATACAGACCTCAAATGAATGGAGCCGTCGAGGCTGCCAACAAAAACATCAAGAGAATACTGAGAAAGATGATAGAAAAACACAAGCAATGGCATGAGAAGCTATCATTCGCTCTGTTGGGGTATCGCACCACGGTTCGCACATCAACCGGGGAAACTCCTTACATGTTGGTATACGACACAGAAGCCGTCATTCCTGCCGAGGTTGAAATTCCATCCCTGAGAATTATACGAGAGGCTGAACTCAGCGACGCAGAATGGGTAGAAAGCCGCTATGAGCAGTTAGCCCTCATAGACAGAAAGAGAATGAGCGCGGTTTGTCACGGTCAGCTATATCAGAACAGAATGACCAGAACCTTCAACAAGAAAGTCAAACCAAGACGATTCACACCGGGGCAGCTGGTGTTAAAGAAAATCTTTCCTCATCAAGACGAAGCAAAAGGGAAATTCTCTCTTAATTGGCAAGGCCCGTACATGGTTCACCGAGTGCTAACAGAAGGAGAACTCATACTCGCAGAAATGGATGGTGAAGTTTGGCCTAAACCAATCAATTGAGATGCAGTCAAGCGCTACTATGTGTAACCCTTTATGCTTTCTTTCAATGTTGTAAAATGAACTACGCCTGACCTGATTCCCGTTTAAGAGGGGATACGTAGGCAGCCCTGTGGGTTCGGTCATATTCTAATAAAATTTCATTTTCCTCACGAATGGAAACAGGGGCAGAATTTTGAGGAGGGACCTCAAAATTTCGAAGCAAGTTCAACCGAGCACCGCACTAGTAATAGCCAGAAGTTTTCACCCATCGAACTGGGGCAAAGGTTGAGAATGAACTCTCAAATCTCTGCCGCAATGGAGGTTGCAATGTCTTGAACCGCGTCACGGTCGTCGGTTCATCTAAAGAAAACTATGCTTTCTATATATCATATCATATTTTACAAAGTCATTTTAGCAACGCTACCCCCGCAATACAAGCAAAGTCAGCATCATCAAGCAAGCAGGCCGGATCAAGCCAGTAGGGGATATGAACTAACCGTCCCCTTTACAAAACTCACGATTTTTCTTTGAACGCAGGCAAAAAGACGGCGAAAGCCCAAAGTATCTTTTTATCTTTGCAAGACATCTCAAGACATTCTCAAACTCGTCCCACATTGCCAACATCTACTATCACCGCAAGCAGCTCTGTACTCGCAGCAATCATATCGCCATAATCTATCATCAGCTAAGAACCCTTACTGTCACTTTCCACATTCGCATCATTGCATAAGGCTAATATTCTGCCTTCCGAGACTAAGAACTGTCTCCCGCATTCTATTTCCTCTGTTTGCATAAGGCTACCTTTCTGCCTTCCGAGACTAAGCTCTGTCTCCATCTGCATGAGGTTAAACTCTACCTCCATTTGCATAAGGCTATCATTCTGCCTTCCGAGACTAAGCACTGTCTCCCTGTATTTTTGTACTGCATAAGGCTACCTTTCTGCCTTCCAAGACTAAGCACTGTCTCCCCGCATTCTATTTCCTCTATTTGCATAAGGCTACCTTTCTGCCTTCCAAGACTAAGCACTGTCTCCCCGCATTCTATTTCCTCTATTTGCATAAGGCTACCTTTCTGCCTTCCGAGACTAAGCTCTGTCTCCATCTGCATGAGGTTAAGCTCTACCTCCATTTTCATAAGGCTACTCTTCTGCCTTCCAAGACTAAGCATTGTCTCCCACTGCTCTTTACTCCTTGCATAAGGCTGTCATTCTGCCTTTCGAGGTTCTACGCTACCTCTATCTGCATTTTACTTCACTACGCACAATTCCTATCTCTATTTTTCAGAACAATTACCTTTCGCAACGATATTTATCTACACTCTCTTTCAGGCTAAGCTCTGCCCCGGAACAGCCAACCAGGCAGGAGCGGACCGCTCCAGTTCTTCGACACAACCCCGAAAGATCTTTGTATTCTTACCCCACCATGCACCTTGTGTCCGTTCTTGTAAAAAATCGCCGGTATATTTTGCCGATGATTCCGGAACTACAAGCGACCTGATTCCTGTAAAACCAGGGATATGTAGGCAGCTCAGAAACCAGGGTGCGCCCGAATTCTATCCCGCAGCTTCATCTCAGGTTAAAATTGGCCATCATATCTTTACCCGACAACTCTCTCATCCTTCCCGGGTAAGCTGTTGATACCCAATTTTCCCCTCAAATTGTGAACCTGGGGAGCTCAAGATGAGACTTAACAATGAAGAAATCATATTCAATGTGCATAAATCCATGAGGCGATCGAGTGAATTCTCCAATTGTTCTCTCATTGATGCTGTGGATGTGATAGTGGAGGAAGATGATGCGTCCTTAACTATTAAGGACCCCTTGCTGCATGTTTAATGAATTTGGAGGAGGTAAATGGGAAATAATTGGCAGAATGGGTGTTAGCACTTGAAGGTAAAGGGGTCTGGCCAATGGCTCTTGAGGAGCCATTACACTTAGAGAAAAGAGAGAGCCCGCCAGCCAAACCATATGTTGAAGAACCACCCAAAATAGAGTTGAAACCACTGCCAGCCCATCTCAAGTATGCGTTCCTTGGACCTAACTCTACTCTACCTATTATTATCTCATCAAGTTTGTTAGATGTGCAGGCAAATCAGCTGTTACAGGTACTCACTGAGTGCAAAACTGCCATTGGATGGACCATGGCAGACATCAAAGGGATCAACCGGGCATACTGTATGCACAAGATTCTCCTGGAAGATGGACACAGACCTTCCAAGGAACACTAAAGGCGGCTGAATCCAAACATGAAGGAAGTGGTGAAGAAAGAAATCATCAAGTAGTTAGATGCGAGAATCATTTTCCCCATCTCTAACAGCAACTAGGTTAGCCCAGTGCAATGTGTTCCATAAAAGAGTGGCATGACGGTTGTGAAGAACGACAATAATGAGTTGATATCTACAAGAATCGTCACTGGCTGGAGAATTTGCATGGATTACAGAAAGCTGAACCTTGCCACCCGGAAAGATCACTTCGCACTTCCCTTCATTGATCAAATGCTCAACAGGCTGGCAGGGAGGTCTCACTTTTGTTTCCTGGATGGGTACTCGGGGTACAACAAAATATCAATTGCCCCAGAAGACAGGGAAAATACCTCCTTCACATGCCCCTATGGGGTATTTGCCTTCAGAAGGATGCCATTCGGCCTCTGCAATGCACCTGCCACATTTCAAATGTACATGATGGCCATCTTCACAGACATGGTCGAAGATATCATGGAGGTATTCATGGATGATTTCTCAGTAGTGGGAAATTCATTTGATGAGTGCCTAGCAAACCTGACCCGTGTGCTAAAGAGGTGCATTGAAACGAATCTTGTGCTTAACTGGGAGAAGTTTCATTTCATGGTACAAGAAGGGATCGTCTTGGAGCACTTGTTGTCGAGCAAAGGAATTGAGGTGGACCGCGCTTAAATAGAGGTGATTGAAAAGCTTCCACCACCCACATTGGTCAAAGCTATACGTAACTTCCTTGGGCATGCCGAATTCTACCGGTGATACATCAATGATTTCTCCAAGATATCCAACCCCCTCTGTAAGTTGCTTGAAAAAGATAACCCCTTTGTGTTTTCTAATGATTGCAGGGTGGCTTTTGAGGAGCTGAAAAAGAGGCAAGTCACGACACCGATAACTGTTGCACCCGGCTGGGAGAAACCGTTTGAACTCATGTGTGATGCTAGTGACTACGCAGTGGGAGCCGTGTTAGGTCAGCGCATAGATAAGATAATGCACCCAATCTACTACGCAATCTGGACATTGAGTATAGCTCAGCTGAGCTACACGGTGACCGAGAAAGAGATGTTGGTGGTAGTGTTCGCCTTTGACAAGTTCAGATCATACTTGATCAGGTCGAAGGTGATTGTGTACAGTGATCATGCAACCATCAGATACTTGATAGAGAAGAAAGAATCCAAGCCGCGCCTAATTCGTTGGGTGTTGTTGCTGCTGCTGCAAGAGTTTGATTTAGAGATTCGTGATCGCAAAGGCACGGAGAACCAAGTCGCTGACCACCTGTCACGACTTAAAGGTGTTGAGAATGCAGTAGAAGCAGAGGACATTCTGGAAACCTTTCCAGACGAGCAGCTACTCACCGCGAGCATGGAGGATGTGCCATGGTATGATGATATTGCAAATTACCTGGCAAGTGGTATTGAACCTTATGAACTCTCATCTGTTCAAAAGAAAATGTTTTATCGTGATTGCCTCAATTACTATTGGGATGAACCTCACTTGTTTAGAATTTTTATTGATAACATGATCTGGAGGTGTGTCCCCAAGATAGAGAAATTTTCTGTTTTGCAGGCTTGTCACGCATCAGCGTATGGAGGACATTTTGGAGGAGTTCAAACAGCAGCTAAGGTGTTAGAGGCCGGCTTCTGCTGGCCAACTACGTTCAAAGATGCTCATCATTGGGTGAAGGGCTATAATTGTAAAGACCCATAAAAATTTCATGTCTAAAATAATGCCCGAATAGGTCCCTGTGTTGTTATAACTGTAGAAATTCTTAAAAAACATACCTTTTTGAGTAAAAAGTACCCCGAGACTTAAAAGATAAAATTTCCAGAATTGCGCAGATCTGCGGTCCACTATGCGATTGCAGATCAGGTATGCGGACCGCATAGTGGTCGAATACCTGGACATTCTGCTGTCCAATTTGAGGACACCTCTACGGCCCAAGATACGATCGCATTTTGAGAATGCGGGCCGCATAGTTGTCGCATTCTTGCACCTTGGTTCTTGCGAAGGGAGTTATGCGACGCATTATGCGATCGTATAACATGTATGCGGACCGCATAATGGTCGCATACCAGGGCAGTCCGGTTCCCCTTTTGGCCCATTTGAGGGCCAACTATGCGACATGAATGCGGATCGCATTCCTGACCGCATTTCCTGCTTCTGGGCTCTTTTAATTTCTAATTTTACACCCGACCCCCAGTTTAATAAAACACCCCTCCCCTTCATTTTTAACATCTATCTGAACAAAAATAGAGAGAAGGGAGAGTGGGTTTAGTGAGAGAAAGTCTTCTTCTTCATCAAATTGGTCCATCATCTCTACTCAGGCCCCGAAATTATCGAGTAATATTCATCTTCTTCACTCCAAGAGGTAAGTCCTCACCCAATTTCCTTTTAATTCTCAGGTTTTAGGTAAAAAGGGGTAGAACACATAAGTTGATTCTTGAAAATAAAAGCCGACACCTTGCATGCATGTGAGTTAAACTCCATAATCTAGTAAAGGGAAACGAGTTTGGGTAATTATTCACAAAAAGGGGGTTAGTAATCTAAGGGGGTCACATAGCGTTCGATAAAATGCCTAAATGAGTTCGAGTTATGTTCATGGTTCCTAATTCTAAGTGAAATATGTCACATTGTGGACTAGATTGACGGTGCTAGACGGTTCGGTGAATTGTGATAGATATTAAAGGGGAATTTCGACTCGAGGTATGTATGGCTAACTTTAATCTTCGTAGAGTCACCTTGTTGGTGTCCGAGCATTCGGTATGAGTTTCTTGCTGAGTATATATGAAATTGATTGTCCGGCTGTGTTGAGGCGTAAGATTTCATTCTCTGATTTTCTTAGTCGATTACCATGCTAATTGAAATTGTGAAAGGTGATTTCTTTGTGATTACTCTATCATGTGCAAGGTTCGTTAAATGCTTGAATATGTTGGTATGAAATAATGATAGCAAACCCAAATGTGTGAATGTATCTAAGTGCTAAGGGATGAGTAGCAAGTGATGAAAAGGAGTTGTGAATTGATTTACTTGAACTAAATGACTATGGCAATATCGTTTATGACTCATTGTTTGGCAAGGATTATTGTGGCTTGATTTCATACGGATTGTTGGTTGTAATGAATTTATATTCTTGTTGATGAAAATCTGTGTGATTTAATTAATGGTTGATAAAGACTATTGTGAACACATGATTGTTTGGCTGTTATGAAATTGTACTCTTGATGATATGAAGCCTTGTGATTTAATTGTAGGTTGTTATTGCTATGAAATGTGATGGTACGGTCAGATCGGGTTGCGCGCCGCAACATGAGGAATAAGGGTGATATATGAGAAGTAATAAGGGTGGAATGTGATTGTACGGTGGGATCGGGTTGCGCGCCGCAACAGAATGTAATAAGGCTAAAATGTGATTGTCCGTTGAGATCGGGTTGCACGCCGCAACAAAAAGTAATAAGGGTGGATTGTTGAGAAGGAATAAGGGTGGAATATGATTGTGTTGGAATAAGAATCTGTAAAACTCTCAATTGTGTTTGTTTCTGTATCTCTGTGCACTATTTGTTGGTTCCTTTAACTGTCTCCTATCTGTGTATTGTTTGATTTTACTTAGAGTAAAGTTTGTTCATACATACTAGTACTATTCAACGGTACTAACGTCCCTTTTGCCAGGGGCGCTACATCTTTTATATGGATGTAGGTGGTTCCATAGCAGGTATCTCAGCCCGCCGTTAGTGGTGCCTCCTCTTCATCTTTTCAGCAGTTCTGGTGAGCTCTATTTCCTCTCGGGGCCGTGTGTGGACTATATCATTCTCTTTTGCTTATGTTGTAAAAGGTATATCCGGGGCCTTATTGCCGGCAAGTTTATGTAAAACTCCTAGTACTCTTAGAGGCTCCGCAGACACTGTGTGGGTTGTATATATGTATATTTTGGGCGGTAGTTGTACTCACTCGTAATTGTGGATCGCATCGGAAATATTGTATGTAACTTGTATGTTTTGGATCATCAATTGTTGAAAGTTAAAACAGGAAAATGCAGTTATGTTGTAAATTGTACGTTAAATCTAAATTGGCTAATTCATATGGAACAATGTATAGTATGAACACGGGGTAATGCACTGGGTAGGAAAGGCAATCCAGGTTCGCTTGATTGGGTTCATCTGGTTAGGCGTCAGTCTCGTCCCTCGATTTTGGGTGTGACAGTAATGAGTGCCAAAGGAAGACCGAACATATCCCGTCGTCATGAGATTCCCATGAACCCGATACAAGAAGTGGAGGTGTTTGATGTGTCGGGGACTTCATGGGTCCCTTTGTCAGCTCCTATGGCAATAAGTACATACTTGTTGCAGTAGATTACATGTCCAAATGGGTGGAAGCTTCAGCATTCCCTACCAATGATGCAAGAGTGGTGGTGGGGTTCTTGAAGAAAAACATATTCACCCGTTTTGGGATCCCAAGGGCCATTATTAGTGACGGAGGCACACACTTCTGCAATCATGTCTTCGAAAAGCTACTAGCCAAGTATGATGTGCACCACAAGGTGGAAACCCCTTATCATCCTCAAACGAGTCGTCAGGTTGAGGTATCAAACCGTGAAATCAAGAGTGTGCTGACCAAAATAGTAAACGCCACAAGAATTGATTGGGCGAAAAAGCTTGATGACGCACTCTGGGCCAATAGAACTGCGTTTAAAACACCAATTGGTATGTCTCCGTACAAATTGGTGTTTGGAAAGGCCTGTCACCTACATGTAGAGATGGAACATCGAGCTTGGTGGGCACTGAAACAGTTGAACATGGATCTTGATGTTGCGGGTGAAAGTCGAGTCACGGAGCTGCATGAGTTGGAAGAATTCAGGTATCAAGCATTTGAAAGCACAAGGCGATATAAAGAGAGGATGAAGAGGTTACATGACAAAAACATTGTGGACCGCAACTTCAAACCCGGAGATAAAGTATTGCTCTATAATTCAAGACTGAGATTATTTCCGGGTAAGCTCAAGTCCCGATGGTCTGGACCATTCAAAGTGGTCGAAGTGTTTCCCTCTGGTGTTGTGGAGATTTCTACTGAAGATGGGTCCAACGCCTTCAAGGTTAATGGAAAGGGATTAAAACTGTATGTGGGGATGAATGAGACCAATGAGTTGTCTGTGGTGCATCTTTTTGAACCTCAGAGGTTGAGCGAGACTTAAATGTGTTCATTCTGCGTCGTGTCGCAATGTTAAATCAGGTGCTTCATGCGAGGCAACCCATTGATTGTTGTACTCGTCGTGTTGCGATGTTAAATCAAGCGCTGGTTGGGAGGCAACCCAATACATATTGTGTTTATAGTGTAAGTACTAACATATACAGGTGTGCAAGAAAAGGGGTGAACACAAGACCCCAAGAAAGAAAAAGAAAATTTGTTGACGCCTGAACTAGTGCGCCTGTGCTAAGGTCGTGCTAGTTGGGTTTCACACTACCTCCCTGTCATCGCCACTAGAACGGCCGCGCTACTTTCACGCTAGAGGTCGCGCTTGTGGGGTTTTCTTCTGCCCCTCGACCCCTGGACTAGAGCGCTAAGGTCGCGCTAGTCCGTCTCGACACAGGTAAGTTTTTTTTTCCGGTTAAGTTTTTTTTATTTTTGTAATTTTTCCAACCACCCAATTAACTTTTGACCACCCAACCCCTTCCACTAGCCCCACTCTTTCTCTCACGTTAGAACACTAACGCCCCGTTAACCCTTCCCCTTCTTCTTCTTTTCCTCTTTATCTTCCCTGATGTTTTATACGTCAATACCACACAAGAGGGGGGGTGATTTGTGTGGTGTCCAATTTTCGAGTGCAGTCTTTATAGAAGAACCTGGTTCTTCTTTGTGTTCCAACTTCTACAGTTTGCGGAAAAGTAATTGCAGAATTTAAAGAACACATCAATTTTACGTGGAAAATACCTGGCTCAAAAGGTGAAAAAACCACGACCTACTTCCCAGTAGGATTTTCCCAAACTCTTCACTACAAATCTGAGCCAAACAACATTTACAAAATAAACTCTTTTGTAAACCTAAGGGTTAACTCTAATCCCTTTGTGGCAAGCTAGCCTCTAGCTAATTGTGGCAAACTTCAAGTTAACTCTAACTTGAACAGTGTGTACCTATTACAATTGCTTCTAGATAAAGCCGAAAGATACAATATTTAATCACCTACTACAACCAACTAGACTCAAAATATAACAGATGGAACTGGTTCAAGTAGCTTTTGTGTCGCACAAAGATTCTGCTTGCAAAATTGCTTTGGTAATTTTGCTTTCAGTTCTTGTTTCACTTCTGTGTTTGTGCATCAAATCTTCAGTAGGAATGCTTCAACACTTTATAGAGTCAGTAGTTGAGATGTTGTTGTTCCGTTCTAATGCAACTCTTCCTTGGTGGAAGAGTTTGTATTTATCTCAACTTCCTCAATCTTGTTTCTGGCCTACTTGAAATCGAAGTCCATATCCTTATCAATTTTCAACCTTTTCGCTTAGGAGATAACCTCTTAGTTCACAAATAATGTTTATCTCATGTGCATGGACACTTCTTGTGCTAATGGGTCTGTTTGACTATGTTTGCCCTGATGGACCTGGTTCAACTGGGTTGGCATTTGTCAATCTTCAAAACCATGCAGTGACTTGATTCAACAAATTCCCCCTTTTTGATGATGACATACTCTGTGCTTAACCCTGTACATACTTCAATCCAACATAGACACATTTTATAGATTTAAGCATTCATCATAGAGAGACCAGGTTCATTAGGTTATAAATATCACCAAATCTTTGAAATTTAGAAAAGCACACATCTTACCCCTTCTGGCATCATCAAAAAGTTGCAAAATGATAATATTACCAGAAGTATTAATAATTACTCATGGCCATTGAGGCAACTGCAGGTGCAAAGCATGGATTAATCATCAAAAGAAACCAATAAATATAAGCTATATAAGAAATTGAGATAAAATCAATAACCAAAAAGCAAAATTCATTGATTAGATAGCAGATCAGGCACCATACACAAAATGAATTAAAAACAGTCACAACCATGAGCAAAACAGAAAACAAAAGGCAGAACAGGATAAGACAATTTCCAACTAGGTCATAGAGGGGGTATTTGGTGGCACTGGACTCCTAAAGCTGGGAAGGGGCAGAGGATGTTGTGGTCTTGGCTTGAATAAGAGAGAGTATTTGATGAAGAACACCCTCATTCTTCTCCTTTTCTTTGGCTAATTCAGCTTTGAGAGCATCCCGCTAAGCTTCAACCTCAATAAGGCGAGATTTCAAACGAAGGATCTTCGCATCCTTGATCTCACCCTCCTGCACAAGATTTCTGACCTTGCTATTTACAGGCATTTTCCTGGATGAACCAGGTTCATCCTCAGGAATATTAACAAAGTAGTCACAGGACAACAATGTATTCTTCCCAAAGTAGTCCTTAGCAGTAGCCATTTCAGCATTCTTCACTTGAACCTTGAAGTGAGCAAGCACAGCAGCCAGGATAAACCCATAAGGTATAGTATGTGTCGTTGTTCCATTCACAACCCTACCAAGAGCTGGATGATGAAAGCCGGCCAATTGATATGTTTACCCCTGTACAAGCATTCCATAAGTGTGAGGTCCATGTAGCTAGCAATGTGCCTTCGCTCTTGCCTAGGCAGCAGAAATTTGATCACAAACTCAAAGAACAGTTTGTGCTGAGGCCTCATCTCACTCTTAAACACTGCCCTGGGCTCCAGTTCTTGCTCATTCTCACAGAAGGACCTGGTGATTTGAAGAGCTGAGGGCAAATCATCCAGATTAGGCCACATTTGCCTTGTGTAATCATCATAACCCTCAGAAGGGATATTCAGTATTTCCCCCAATTCCTTTGCATCAAACGAAATCTCAACTCCTTGAACCTTGGAGGATACCATGCCATCTTTGACAACTGTGTTGGCCATAAATTCAACCAACTCATTCCTAGCCAGCCTTCCCTCAAGGTGAAGAACCGTGTCCTTCCACCCTTGCGCATCCAAGGTATCCATCAAGAAAATCATCTCTGATTCCTCAAGGTCTCTAAACAGCTTCCCCTTCAAGATAGTACGCTTTCCAAACATTGTGAATTTGTCAGTCTCCTCACCAGATACTTCCTCTTCTTCACCACTCCATTCCTCATCATAAACAATCTTTACTTTCTTTGACTCAGACCTAGTCCTTTTTGCAATCGTTGAGGGTGTGGCAGACACAGATGCTGACTTCTTGGAAGAAGCCTTAGCTTTCTTGGGTTTTGGTGTCTCAATCTCAACTGGTACTGGCAGCTCCTCATGATGGACCAGGTCCAACTCATCGTCATCAACATGAACTGACTCAATAGGCTCTCCAACTTTCACCTTTCCCTTGGTAGACTTCTTCTTCTTGCTCTCTCTCAGAGATTTTTCCAATTCTTCTTCTTCTTGCATAACAGTGCTTCTAGTAGCACGACTCTTTGGGGCAGGAGCATCAGTAGATGATGAAGCTTTCCTCTTCTTGGTTGGAACCGGGTTATTCGCTTTCTTGGATTTTGGAGTTCTCTTCTTTTTGGGATTGTAGGACTCCCCCAACTTTTTCAGCATCTAAGCCAACGTTTCCTCAATAGATGAAACAGGTTCATCTACTGCTTGTTGTAGGCTTTCCAGACCTGTTGTTTCTTCCCCCTAAAGCTTTTACTCCTTCCTCAACAATCACAAGAGTGGGGCTAAAAATAGCCAGAGTGGCACCTTCCTTCCCAGATCCCCTTTCTGAACTCCCTTCTCCCTCTCTCTCAATGTTTATATTCTTCCCAATTTTTCTTCACCTATCCGGTACCTCTACATCCACTATCGACCCAATCAAGATAAACCTGTTTTCAGCCACTTCAGTTGTAGATTCAACTTCAAGATTTCCCTTTTCAGTGTCAGATGAACCTGGTGCTTCATCCTCATTTGCAGATTTGAAGGACTCACTAGAGGATTCAGATTCTTGGACCTTGCTGGCTTGAAGTATCTCATTTAAATATTTGGCACGAGAAGTAGATGCAACTATTTTCCTGGCCAACACCTTTACTCTACGTTGTCTGGGGGCTGGAATGGGGCTAGGTGTAACGACTGGGACTGATTTGGGTGAAGGAATGGGCTCAGGGATAGGTTCAGGAACTTGAGGGTTTTGGGGGGTCGAAGACCTGGTTGGAGAATGTGAGTTGTGTATCGATGGAGAATTAGAACCAGTGTTGGTTGATGAAGATGAAGCAGGGGGTGGTGAACAATACATTGTTATGAAAATTTTGGGGAGATAAGAAAGTTGATCGCTTTAATGTGAGAGGAATGATGAACTTGGTTCGACGGTTATGTTTTTGAAGAGGGGAGGTAATGATGGCCTTTTAAAGATGTGGTTATTAATTGTACAACGGGCATAATTCTTTAGCAAGTGGAAATCTAATCACTGCATGAGTGTCAATGATTAGACGGTTATGACTCCCTAATATCTAGGCTAATTAAGGTTCGATGGGACTCTTTGAAACGGGTTCATTTTGGGATAAGTACTAAGAATTTGAAATGAACCAAATATAGATAGAGTCCTGCTCATGTGTGACTATAATTATTTCAATAAGTGTATGGAGATGAGCACGTACCTTGTCAGTCAGATGAACCGGCAGTGATGAACCAGGTTTATCGTGTTATCGTCTTTAATTTGCCTCAATTTACAAAGATAGAAAAACATCATTAGCAACCAGGGAATCATATTAATACATGGCAAGAGAGTATGGCAGTAAAGTCATGATACTGAGCAACGATTAGTCTGGTTAGTTACCTATTTTAGTGTTTCTAGCCAATTTTTTTCTTCTTCTTTCAATTAGGTGATCTTAAGCATCCCTAATTCAAGCATGTTTCTCTCAAAATGCTCCCTACTTAGTGCCTTAGTAAAAATATCTGCAATTTGTTTGTTAGTAGCACAAAATTCGATTGAGATCATTCCTTTTTCATAGTTATCTCTTAGGAAATGGTGTCTGACATCTATGTGCTTGGTTCTCTTATGATGAACCGGGTTCTTTGTCATGCTAATTGCACTATTGTTGTCACAGAAAATAGGAATGCATCCCACCTCTATACCAAAATCCATGAGGTGTTGCTTGATCCATAGCAACCGAGCACAACATGAGGCTGCAACCACATATTCAGCCTCAGCAGTAGACAAGGCTACTGAATTTTGTTTCTTGGTGGCCCAAGACACAAGGCAAGAGCCCAAAAAGTGAGCCATGCCTGAGGTACTTTTCCTGTCAACCAG
>ML262745.1:0-15247 GCA_005239495.1 Nicotiana undulata
AATGCGATACATCTTTGGGACCTAGGGTTTTGATATGCGATTGAAAGAGCCAAGATGCGAACCACATTCCTGTTATGCGACAGGAATGCGATCGCACTTCATCCATCAGGGGTGTTTTTGTCTGTTTTTCACCCGAATTTTCCTTCCACTATAAAAAGGATTTGCTTGGGTGTTGTGGGACAGTCTGCCTAGCTTTTGAAGAACATTCTCTCATAAAATATTCTTCACTTTTGGAAGCATTAGAACAAGCAAGTGGTGGTTTGTAAGCATTCATGACACTATTAAATGCTTGTTTCTTTTTGTTATTTATGATGAGTAGCTAAGCTTAAACACTGAGGTTGTGAACCCTAAATGGGTATTATGTATTTAGGTATTTTCCATTGAATATATGCATAATGGGTAGTTCATATGTGTTTATTCTTCATCTTATATTTCTTGTTAATGGTTGCAAACATTAACTTATGCCATAACCTTAACTTAAGCTTGGAAAAGCGGGTTAGAGGTGGTAAGAGTAAATACCAAAGACTCGAGGTGTTAAACCTCATTTAATAGAATCACTTAGGAATAAGTTGGTTTTATTTGGCAAGACGTGATTCGGATTTATTGCAACTCTTTTATATTTGGAAAAATCATAAAGAGAAAATACTATCGTAGTATTGGAAANACCCATATTAATTAAAATCTAAATTAGTTTCCTTTGTTACTACTCTTTCTCTAAAATAGCAAACTATCGATCACCATCTCTTTGTTCACTAACGGAATAGAATTTTGATTGAAGTTAAGCACCACACTAACATAGTGATATTTTCACACCTATTCCCTGTGGGATTCGACCCCAACCTTGTTGGGTTACTATATTTGACTTCGACCGCTTTACACTATTTCAGAAGTGTAATTTGAGCGTATCAACGATACCTTCAACAGAACCTTCTCTCCCTCCATAAAAAATACATCACGCGCCTTCTGATCCGCATAACTCTTCTGTCGGGACTGTGCTGTGCGAAGCCTCTCCTGTATTAACTTCATTTTCTCCAAGGCATCCTTTACCAGGTCAGTGCCATATAACTTAGCCTCGCCAGGATCAAACCACTCGATAGGAGAACGACATCGCCGGCCATACAAGGCCTCAAATGGAGCCATCTCAATGCTGGACTGATAACTATTATTGTAAGAAAACTCAGCCAGAGGAAAGAACTGGTCCCACTGACCTCCGAAGTCAATCACACATGCCCTGAGCATGTCCTCCAATATTTGAACTGTCCCCTCCGACTTCCTGTGGGTCTAGGGGTGAATTGCTGTGTTGATCTCTACTCGGGTGCCCAACTCACTATGCAATTCTCTCCAGAAGTGCGAGGTGAGTTGAGGACCTCAATCTGATATAATGGACACAGGCACGCCGTGAAACCGGACTATCTCCGGAATGTAGATCTGGGCCAACCTCTCAGAAGTATAGGTAGTAGCTACTGGAATGAAATGTGCCGATCTGGTCAACCTGTCCACAATGAACCAAACTGCGTCGACCTTCCGTAAAGTCCAAGGCAACCCAACTACGAAGTCCATAGTGATGCGCTCCCATTTCCACTTAGGTATGGGCATCTGCTGAAGTAGGCCTCCTAGCCTATGGTGCTCATACTTAACCTGCTAGCAATTAAGACATCTAGCCACATACTCCAATATGTCCTTCTTCATCCGCCTCCACCAGAAATGCTGCTTCAAGTCACGATACATCTTCGTAGCAGCAGGATGAACAGAATACCGTGAATTGTGGGCCTATTCTAGAATCCTCTCCCTCAGGCCATCAACATTGAGAACACACAAACGGCCCTGAAGCCTCAGAACCACTGTCTCCCGTAGCTTTGCCAAGCACAGATCATCGAATTGCCAGGCTCTAATCTTCCCCAATAACGAATACTGAGCAACCACATGTGCAAGAAATCGGCGGGGCTCTGAAAGTTCCAATCTCTCCAGGCGATTAGCCAAGGACTGAATTTCCAAAGCTAGAGGCCTCTCATCTACTGCAATATAAGCCAAACTACCCATACTCTCCGCCTTCCTGCTCAAGGCATCTGCTACCGCATTTGCCTTCCCCGGATGATAGAGAATGGTGATATCATAATCCTTCAGCAACTCAAGCCACTAGCGCTGCCTCAAATTATGATCCCTTTCCTTGAACAAGTGCTGCAAGCTGCGGTGGTCTGTATAAACCTCACAAGACACCCCATACAAGTAGTTCTTCCAAATCTTAAGAGCATGAACAATCGCCGCCAACTCTAGATCGTGCACAGGGTAATTCTTCTCATGAACCTTCAGTTGGCGCGAAGCATAAGCAATAACTCTCCCCTCCTGCATCAACACACATCCCAAACTAACGCGTGAAGCGTCGCAATATACTGTATACATCCCAGAACCGGAAGGCAATACTAGAACTGGTGCTGAGGTCAATGCTGTCTTGAGCTTCTGAAATCTCGCCTCACACTCGTCGAACCATCAGAACGGGGCATTCTTCTGAGTCAATCTAGTTAGTGGTGCTGCAATGGATGAAAAGCCCTCCACAAATCGGCGATAATAACCTGCTAGACCCAAGAAGCTCCTGATCTCTGTAGCTGAAGTAGGACGTGGACACTTCTGGACCGCCTCAATATCTTAGGATCAACCTTGATACCCTCTCCGGATACCATATGTCCCAAGACTGCCATGGAATCCAATAAGAACTCACACTTGGAGAACTTAGCATATAACTTCTGTTCTCGCAAAGTCTGGAGCACAACTCTCAAATGCTGCTCGTGCTCCACCATGCTACGTGAGTAAATCAGAATGTCATCAATGAAGACAATGATAAAGGAATCAATATACGGCCTGAACACCCTGTTCATCAAGTCCATAAATGCTGCTGGGGCATTAATCAAGCCAAAGAACATCACCAGGAACTCATAATGGTCGTATCTCATATGGAAGGTAGTCTTCGGAACATCCGAGTCCCGAATCCTCATCTGATGGTACCCCGATCTCAAATCAATCTTAGAAAACACCCGAGCACCCTACAACTGGTCAAACAGATCATCGATACGCGGAAATGGGTACTTATTCTTAATGTTGACCTTGTTCAACTGACGGTAGTCAATACACATCTGCATAGACCCATCCTTCTTCTTCTTCACAAATAGCACTGGAGCACCCTGAGGCGATACACTCGACCTGATAAACCCCTTATCCAACAACTCCTCAAGTTGCTCCTTCAATTCCTTCAATTCTTTCGGAGCCATACAGTACGGAGGAATGGAGATAGATTGGGTGCCTGGAGCTAAATCAATACAGAAATCAATATCACGATCCAGAGGCATGCTTGGAAGGTCTGAAGGGAATACATCAGCAAACTCTCGAACCAATGGAACTGAATCAATCGTCGGAGACTCGATGGTGGTGTCCCTCACATAAGCAAGATAGGCCGGGCAACCCTTCTCGATCATATGTCGATCCTTCAGGAAGGAAATAACCCGACTGACTGCACTAACTGAGGAACCGCTCCACTCTATCCTAGGCAACTTAGGCATGGCTAGAGTAACCGTCTTGGCATGGCAATCAACGACATGATAGGGAGATAGCCAATCCATGCCTAGAATAACCTCGAAATCAACCATGTTGAGCAATTGGAGTTCTGCTCTGGTCTCGAACCCACAGAATGTAACCACACAGGACATATAAATCCGGTCTACCACCACAGAATCGTCCACAGAAGTGGACACATAAATAGGAATACCCAAGGACTCACGAGGAGTATCCAGGAAACAAACAAATAAAGCTGATACATATGAATAAGTGGATCTTGGATCAAATAACACTGATGCCTCTCTACCACATACTGAAATAATACCTGTGATAACGACATCTGAGGCCACTGCATATGATCTGGACGGAATAGCATAGAATCTAGATGGAGCACCAGACGACTGACCTCCGCCGGAATGAACAGGAGCTGACTGAACTCCCCCTGTCTGGCATCCACCTCTAGGACGACCCCTGGCGGCTTGTCCTCCACCTTTGGGTGGCCGGACCGCTGGTGCTGAACTCATAGATTGGTAACCCTGTTGTACTGCCTTGCCCCAAAACCTGGACAAGTCCTCCTGATATGGCCTGGATCCCTGCACTCATAACATCCCCTCGGTGCCATGGCCTACTGCCCTGAAGAAGAAGAACCCTAGATAGCTAGGGTACAGTGAGAACTCTCTAGCATAGCACTGAAGTAAGCATATCCCTGATGACTGGAATACGCGCCGGAGGAACCCTGAATGGCTGGTGGGCAGTAATAACTCTATGGCATGGCATTGAAATAAGGCCTCACTGGAACACCACGAGGGGGTGGTAAGGGTGATGAATATGGGGGCCTGCTGGGCTGGCCCCTACCGAACTAACCTCTTCCCCTAGCCGGAGCGCCTCTGAAATCCCTGAAAAATCTAGCTCTCTTATCCTGCTGCCCCTGCTCTCTGCTCCTCGACCGATAACCCTCGATCCTGCAAGCAATCTCTACCACAAGCTGATAAGGGGTCCCCATCTCCACCTCTCGGACCATGTTGGCCCTAATGCCTGGATGTAACCCAGCTACAAACCTCTACACTCTCTCAGAATCGGTAGGAAGTATCATGAGTGCGTGACGAGACGGCTAAAAAAACCTAGCCTCATAGTCTGTCACCAACATCTGACCCTTCTCCAGCTGCTCAAACTGATATCGCAGCTCTTCCCTGTCAGATGGTAGAATTTATCTGTCTAGGAACATCTGGGTAAACTGCTCCCAGATGATAGGAGGAGAACCTGCCGGTCTGCCAAGAATATAGGACCGCCACCATCTGTGGGCCCTGCCCTCTAACTTGAAAGTAGTGAAGTCAACTCCGTCGAACTCCAATATCCTCATGTTGTGCAGTCTGTCCCTGCACCTATCAATGAAGTCCTGGACATCCTCACAGTGCTCACCTCTGAAGACATGAGGCTGTAATCTGGTCCATCTATCCAATAGCTTCTGCGGATCGCTGTCCGTAGCTGGTCTGCGCTCAGGTGCTATTGCTACAGGCTGGGCCCCGCCCACGGGTAATGTACCCCGGATCTGATAAACTACTGCTACATGACCTGCAGCCTGGGCAGTAGGGGTGTGGACTCCCCCTCCCGCCTGAGATATGGCAGGATCCGCTGGAAGCAAACCAACCTGAGTCATAGTATCCATGAACCGCATTATACGACCCATGACCTCCTGGAATCCCGACGCCGTCATGAAATCTAATGGGGCAAGATTCCCTCCGTGCGCCTAACCTCGAAGAAATAGTGACGATAGGTCGACGTGATACTTACTAGGGCCAAAATAATATAGTTAAATGAAGTCTAGGCAGGAATAGCAGTCATAAATAATCACAAGGACAGGAAACATCAAGTATCAATTTATAATTACCTTTGCATGTCAATTCCACTAGCATATAATTTACTAGATTTACCTTTTTCATATAAATCAACTGATACAAGTATCACAGAACTCCCAGTCGATTAAATAACACATAGTATGCCGAATTCGCACGGCCGTTACGTCGTGAAAATAAATGTGCACTGCCGAAGGGTCGAACGGCTCGAACCATAGATGCATCTATTTTCCCCGCTCGCGAATCAAACATGCGACGCGGTCAACATAATACTAGGGCTACCCCGCTCGCGAATAATACATGCGATGCGGGTTCTCGTGTATATACACAAAATTAACAGGAAATTCTGAAAATGTAGCGGAGAACATACTAGCAGAAAAGGATT
Source organism: Nicotiana undulata (assembly GCA_005239495.1). Lineage (NCBI taxonomy): Eukaryota > Viridiplantae > Streptophyta > Magnoliopsida > Solanales > Solanaceae > Nicotiana > Nicotiana undulata. Next base: position 5,785 of record ML262745.1, read on the forward strand.
CAATAATGTCAACTTTAAAATATAACCTCCTAGTCCTTCACATGCGAAATTCAAGGATACTAGACTGCCTAAACCATGTAAGATCACAAATACGACACATAAAGCATGCTTGCGAATCCTAAACTACCCGACAAGGCATAATAGTAGCTACGCACGGCCTCTCGTCACTTCGTGCGTGCGTAGCCCCCGCAATCAAGTCATACAACTATTTATAAGCACCTATGGGGACAATTCCCCCTTACAAGGACAAAAAGGAGACTCACCTCGTGTCGAGCCTACTTTCTGGGTCAAGAATGCGCCTGAAACTCCAAACTCGTTGCCCAAGGACTCGAAACTAGTCAAATGTTGCATAAATAAATTAATTTACACTCAAAAGCATGAAATTCCCCTATTTAATTAACTATTTTTACCTACTTTGAAATATCTCAAAATACACCCCCGATCCCACATGCTCGTATTCGGGACATTTTTGAAGGAAACGCTTACGCATAACCTAAGGATCATTAATATATGGTTTTTGTATGATTTCATAACTAGTTAGTGGATAATCCCTAAATTTCATAAAGCCCTAGGTTTTTACTCTAACCCTTGATTTACACTAATTTAGTATGTTAATTTACCTCGAAATTCAAGTATTAAACTAACATTAGGGTAGAAATTACTTACCTTTCAGTAGCTAGGTCGTTTGCCCCTTTTTCAAGCTCCTAAGGTCGCCAATGGAGGAAAGAAATGGTGGAAAATGTCTCATTCCCGTGTTTTTAAAAGAACCTCACTGCCTACAGGTCTTTCTCACCTCCGGCTCGAGGACCGCACCTGCAAGATAAATCTCGCATATGCGGAAATAGGCAAGGGGGTCTGGGCTCGCACCTGCGGCTTCGCTTCTGCGGAAGGCTATCCGCACCTGCGGAAATGGGAAAACTCACCTGGGGCCGCATATGCGAGGCTGGGACCGCAGGTCCGGTCTCGCACCTGCGACTGGGCCACCGTAGGTGCGGTCGCACCTGATCTGGTGCACCAACAGCTATTTTTGCTGGTTTTTAGCCTCGCTCGATGACCGAGCGGCATCTCGGCCCTCCCGAGCCCCCGTCCAAATATACCAACAAGTCCCAAATCATAATACAGACTTGCTCGAGCCTTCGAAACACACAATACAACGCTAAAACTAAAAATCACACCTCAAAACCCCTAGAATCAAACTTAAGAACTTTAAGTTCTTGAATTCGTTAACAATGCGCCGAACCTATCTATACTACTCGGAATGACACCAAATTTTACAAGCAAGTGATAAATGACATGACGGAACTATTCCCGGTCTCAGAATTCCGTTCGGACCTCGATAACACAAAAACACGTTCCAAACCTCAATTTGAACTTAAAGAAACTCTTATTTCATTATTGGGTGCCGAAACGCTCCCGGGTCATCCGAAACCCGTTCCGAACATAAGCCCAAGTCCGAAATCATCATATGAAGCTACTGGAACCGTCGAAACTCGATTCTGAGGTCGTTTACTCAAAATGTTGACCGAAGTCAAACTTGGCCTTTAAGGCCAACCTTAAGGAACAAAGTGTTCCTATACCATTCCAAAATATTCCAAATCCCGAACCACCCATCCCCGCAAGTCATAAATCATTAAAAGCAACTATGAGAAGTCTCATTTTGGGGAACGGGGTCCTAAAGCGCAAAACGACCAGTCAGGTCATTACAGGATTAGCATGAGTATTTAACTGAATCAGATTTCAACCTATTTGAACTATGTGTTTAAGCATGGACTCTATTTGTTCTGCCTACAACTTTGTGTTCTGTTTATTCCGACATTTAACTATTTTAAAATCTGCCCCTCTTCCTTCATGTACTGATTTTGGGGAAAAAACTACTCTTAGTCCTTTAGGTTCTCAACTATTCCAGTGTGAGCACTGCCTAGGGTCCCCTTGAGACTCCTTTGAACTCTGACACGCTGGGGGATGGTTTTCCAATCTCTTATGAATTTCTTTCCAAGTATGTGGTCTTGGTGTGAGCATTTCCCGGGGTCCCTGAGGCCCTTGGGAACTTTGACACACTGGAAGCCTGGTTCTAATGTGTCATGGATGAATCATTGCTATGCTTCAAAGCTGTTATGTTGGAAGGCCTGGTGCCCAGGTTTATTTGGGCATATAAAGGCTCCCTATAGTGTAACTATTACCTTTATGTAATTCATTTGATATTTTGGGCTGTAATAACTCTGTAATAACAGATTTGGGGATACTTAGTAAACCTGGGGGGGGGGGGGGGGGGGGGGGGGGAGGTTTCTTATATCTTTTGTTAAAACTGGGAAGAAATCATGCCTATAGGATTTAATTATGCCGATTGAACTGTGTGAGTACTATACTGTGTTCAGAAATCCTACCTAGAGGACTTTCATGATCATTTGGATTTTGTATTTACGCTAGCATACTAGAGAACCTGCTTATAGGACCTTCGTTTAATTCTGTACGTTAGAAATCCTGTTCATAGGGTCTATACATGTTTTCAACAAATGTGCATTAGAAATCATGCCTATAGGGTTTAAATCAATAGATATCATGCCTATATGATTTAAATCCATTTAAACTTAGAAATCATGCCTATAGGTTTAAATCAATAAATATCTTGCCTATAGGACTAAAATCAATGTCAAATTTAGAAATCATGCCTATAAGGTTTAAGTCAATTCAGCAATTAGAAAGCATGCCTATAGGAAATAAAAACCTATCTTTATAAGTTAAAATAAGTTCTACACTTACAAACCATGTCTATAGGTCTGCAATTAATAAGCTCGTAGAAATCATGCCTATAGGTTTAAATCAATAAATATCTTGCCTATAGGACTAAAATCAATGTCAAATTTAGAAATCATGCCTATAAGGTTTAAGTCAATTCAGCAATTAGAAAGCATGCCTATAGGAAATAAAAACCTATCTTTATAAGTTAAAATAAGTTCTACACTTACAAACCATGTCTATAGGTCTGCAATTAATAAGCTCGTAGAAATCATGCCTATAGGAGCCTGTTGGTCGGTTCTTAATTCATTCGCTATTGTCCATCACTTAGGCAATATATTTGTAGGACTTAATAATGATCCTGGGTTCATAGTACCTGAAGTACCTAGATTCATGCTGAATAAAATCAGTAGGCAAACAAATAGGTCTTAATGCTCGCCTTAATAAAACTGTCTTTACACTCTGTTTTTCTCACATAGATATCCTGCCTATAGGATTCCAAATTAACAAAGTTTGTTGATTCAATTGCGTGCTTTTGTTATCTATGTGTGGAGGTCAATGTGAGCCCATACTTGTTCTTTATCTGAAAGTCCTATTTGTTTTTTGTTTGTCGCCTAGATTTCACATTTTTGAGTAAAATAGGTTGGTCTAGAACTATCCCAAATAGAGGTCCTAATACCTCTAGGGCCATAGGTAAGGGACGGGTAGTGCATGCATAAGGAACTGGATAGAATCTACTAGAACGCTTAGGTAACAACTTAAATATTAATTGGGTAGTAGGGGGATGATAGTCCATGCGCTAATGCTACGAGTAACACCCCGACTTGAGGGAGTTACAAAGTATTGCATGGAATGATCCTATAGGCTAAACAACTTAGGACCCCCCTTCTCTATACTCTTGTTTAAAATAAATGGAATATGGTACTTGTCCAAATTGTTTTCTCCCCTTTTTAGACTAATTCGCATAATTTAAGTTTGGCCAGGACCCATTGTTGTGGACCTCGAGGGACGCCTAACACCTTCCCCTCGAGGTAATTTGAGCCCTTACCCGATCTCTGGTGATGTAAACTAGTTATATGAGTTAATTGCTTTAGGTGCCCTAACGCACCTTAATCCGTTGGGTGGCGAATATTCTAATTCCTTACCCATCCCAAAAAGAGTTGTTATCCCAAAATGTTCAAACCCGATTTCGCGAGGAAAAGGGGGCGCGACATCATGGAGACTCTGCTAGGGATATTTTTAGGCTTTTACCATAACGAACCCGATTTTGTGAATTTGTCTTTAAGCATGCCTTTACTATTCTTGTTATACCTTTGCCTGACTTTGAAAAGGTCCATTTTCCTCGTCTCAACCTTGATAACGCCAGCATGGGCTTTTGCAAAAGCATCTGCAAACATAGCAAATGCATCAAATAGAATTCGGAGGCAAGTTGTGGTACCATATCATCACTCCTTTAGACAAGGTTTCCCCAAATTTCTTTAATAACACCGATTCGATCTAGTCGCCTTCCAGGCCATTCTCTTTAATTGTGCACATATAAGAGTTTACATGCTCGTTTGGATCTGTGGTTCCATTATACTTGGGAATGAAGGGCATTCGAATATCTTCTGGATTGGTTTCGGCGCCTCCCTTCAATATTGGAAGCACTCCGGGGATCTGATCAACCCTGGAATTGTAAGTTTCCACCTCCTTGTCGTTGGCCTCTATCTTTTTCTTACCAGACTCCACCCGCTTTATTTGTTCTTTGACAAGCGCAAAATACAACATGAAATTGATGCTCGCTAGTCAAATATAGTATGGTATAATATCGTCTCCACAGGGATTGAATCTAAATAATGTTCGAGTAATTCCTGGTTTAATTGCTATTCAGGATGATCAACATTTGAGCTAAATGATTATGAACAAAAATTAACTACTAAATAAACACAATTGACAAGTTACAACAAGGAATTGGAGATTCACAGAGTGGGGTTTTAATCAATGTGAGGGATAAGGGTTTGACAAGATAGGTGCAAGATAGATATTTGGGATTTAACTCTAGTTTAATTCACTCTATTGTTCTAATGATTCTCACAAATTCACTTGATGATTAGTTCAAACGTGTAGTCAAGACTCCTCTATTGATGAAATATCAACTCTACAAGGTGAACTTATATAAGCAATGTGAAGTATGCAAACATGCGTTAATGGATTGGTCCTTAGGAAATTGTCTCTCGAATATTCTCCTAAGTTGATTCAATCAATAATTCAACAAGCTCTCTGGATTACTTAAGATGATCAATGAATTAAATCAAACAAAATAATGCAAAGATAATCATCAAGATATTCCTCTTTTAATTATATAACCTGACGAATAAAGTTTCAATAATTCAAATCCCCATAAACAAATTCAAGCACGAACTAGAGTTATAATCCACAAATATTTATCAACACACCAAATACGTCAAACCTTATTGGAAACTACTCCATAATCATGGAGGAAGTCATCACAAATATAATTAAAGAATGAGAACACATCAATCTAACGTTGTCGCGCCCCCTTTCCAAACTCCTCTCGGGGTTGGATAAGGGTTTTTGACATTATAGGGACAACTCGTTTCCTTTTGAGAAAGGGGCACGCATGATTCGAAGAGTCGCCACCTAACGAGTTAAGGTGCGTTAGGGCACCTATTTGAGTTATTTACAGACATTGATTTGATAACTAGAAATAGGGTAAGGACTTGAAATTATTCTAAGTGGAAGGTGTTAGGCACCCCTCAGAATCCACAAATGTGGTTCCCGGCCAAACAACTTTTGTGAATTTGTACAGGTAGCAAATAGGCAATTAATGTCTAAGTGAAATAAAGGTTTTGGAAGATTCGCAGTCTAAGCACACATGTGTTGCTAAAGTTTTGAAAATATTTAATAACTATGTGAAGTTTTTGAAGAAGTTATATTTAAACATGCATATGGGAGGTAGAGGATATCCTAGGTTGTTTTTCATATGGATCACATAAATGCAATATCCGGTATGTCACTCCTCAAAGAGGGGCTACACGTGGTATTAGCGCACCGGTCGTCATATACATATCTACCATTCCCACCCCGTAAAGGTAATTAAAACGAGTGCTGGTCAGCGACCTCTATTGCATGCTGTTACCCGTCCCTTCCTATAGTCTTGGAGGAGTTTAGGACTTCTATCCTATGAAGGAGGTTTTAGGAAGACCCCTGGGTTCAAAGGCGAAATACTAAGGTGACTGATAAAAAAACAAATAGGACTGCAATTAAGGGGAAACACAGAAAATAGATAGAAGGCTCAAGTATACCTCCACAGATAAGGCAAATAGGCAGCACGACTCAAACACAGTTAAGGTCAACATTTAGCTTCAGAATCCTAAGGCATGATATCTAGGTGATTTTGGAATGTAAACAGTTAACAAATTTGTTGTATAATTCAGAAAAGGAATCCTAATCAGTTTTGCTTACTGATTTTAAACATGTTGAATGTTAGGCAACATACAAAAAGCAGATTTCCAGTTTTAAGCAATTTTATCACCTAAGGCTTGCCTAGGTGTGGGACAGTATACCAGTTGCCAGAATTACTTTAGAGAAAAGACTGTTTAGAATTACCTAAACATGTTGTCTAAGTGTTCAGAGTTCAGAAATTATTACTAGTTGTTTGCAAGACTGAGTGAAGCTGTTTTTATCAGTAATTAGACTAGAGATGCCTAAGCGGATATGAATGCAATCCTAAAGATATGATATCTAATGCATAGAGATATAAAGTGATGTATATGCAGAACCTAAGCAGGAGTTTCTAAATGCACAACTGTTTAAGCATGCTTTAGAATATGCAGCGATGACATGTTGGTTAATATGGTTTTAACCTAAAACATGATCTCTAAGTGTAGAACATAATTGCAAGATACTGGTTATTAGCACATGACTTTTCTAAGTGATATGAGAATGCACATGATGAAACAGTAGACATGAGACCTAGGAGGCATGAATTGAACGCATGAGTCCTACACATGATTTCTATTGCACAAATATGAAATAAAGCCTAGAGCATGGTTCTACCCTTTTAACAGTTATAGCATGCATAGTTACACCTCCCTTTTCACTATCCATCCCCAAAGAGTAGTTTCCAATAATTATTACAAACCATTTGTACGAATTACATAATTGAAGTAAGAAAAGAAGAAGTTACACTATAGGGAGCCTACTGATAGGCCCAAAATCTCCTGGATGTCTCAAATGCCATTGGTTTACAGCCTTTCACATGATACAGGTGTGTCAGAGTTCCCTAGGATCTCAAGGGATCCCGGGCAATGCTCACACCCAGATTCATAACCAAACTAAGTAAGTACAGTGTAGAAGGGCCAACTCTAATGTGTCAGAGTTGAGAGGGATCTCATAGGGATCCCTAAGCAATCACACATTAAAGGGGCAGAACCTAGACTTCTAAGAGTATATGTGAGAGTGTTTGACATAATTTTGAAAGAGTTGAGTGAAAAAATAGTTTCTGAAAAAGAGTTTGTTTTGAAAATAAGCTTTAGAAACAACAGGAGAATTTGCTTAAGGAAAACAGTTTGAAAGAAATGGATTAAGACAATAAACAACTCAGAACCAAAGCAACACACATAGGACAAGTACAGGGAACCACTTCAACAGTCACAAACAAGGTAGAAGGGGATGGGGACAAGTAGGCCACACCATGAAGACATATTTGCATAAGGGTTAACAACAGGGAAGTATTTAAGGTATTACCTACTTATACAGAACCCAAATAGCCACATCAATAGTTTTGTCACAAAGTATTCATACCAGGAACTTAGCAGAGTCAGATTGAGGGGTGCTAAAGAGGAAGTACATAGCAAACAGAGTTACACATAGGCTTAGGGGGAGGGGTTCGGATTACATAGTAACTAAGTGACATAAGTACATGCTTATAGTGCTGGGAATCAGAGGTAAGGCAGAATGGTAGTAAAATACATAAGAAAGCAATAATACATGCTGAAAATAAAGGGAATGAGTAATCACATGGGTAGAATAGCAAGTAGACATGCTAGTTGCAAGGTAAACAGCAGAACCACAAGTAGAAGCATAGTAAATGCAATATAAACTGAAACATATTGTTTTGGAAGCTTCAAGTTAAACTGAAAACATACTAGTTAAAGGAGAGATTAAGTGCAGAATGAAGAGCAGTAATGTGTATAATCACTCAGTCTTGGCTTGCACCTGACTGAGAATAGCAAGTAACCAGCAAGAATAAAAGAGAAAATGTATATGTGTGTGAGAGAGTTTAGAACAGTGTGTTCATTCGTGTCTGCTAAGAACAGAGTTGAGGTATTTATAGTTTAAAACATGCAGAAGAATAAGGTAAGGAGTACTAATTTATCACAGTTATAGGAAAAATCCCAATCAGAATCAATTAAGACCCGGACTCCCTTTAATTAGGGAGTCATAGTTCAAATGGACACAAGTTGTGTTAAACAAGGGAAAAAATCAATTATAAAACTGATAATAGAAGTAATAAAAGTGTGTGGCGTGTAATTAAGGCTAAATACAGAATATTTCAAGTAAGAAAAGTATGTGAGAGATATAGACAACATGTTTATTGACATAAAAATAAGACAGAGTACAACTCAATTCTGGAAATTAGTCAAGAGAATATCGAGTGAGATCTCAATCACAGGGAATCAATACAAATCAAGGAAAGTATCACACAAGTAAGGAAATAATTCAAAAATCAGTAAAGAGGTCTAAGGAAAATACACAAAATTATAGTTTTAAGGAAAATATCACAGCTCTAAGGAAAATATACATAACCAGTAGAGAGTATTATGTAAAAAAAATCAACAAACCAAATAATCAGGCCTATTAAACGATAAATAGCACATGTTGAACAAAAATCAGAGAAACCCTAAGCAAATAGTTAGAGGAACAGTAGAGAATCAGAAACCCTAACAACAAATTAGAGCAGGAAGCACAAGAATATATAGAACATACATGAAAGCCCAGGATGTTCATGACAGACACGCAAACAACATCTCAAACAGACTCGAACTTTCAAATCGAACCCAAAAGTATTAGGGTTTTTTAACAAAAATTAATCGAACAAAAGGAAAAGTTCAGGTGATGCTTAAACATGCTAAAATCGTAAGGTAATGCTGAAAAATTAGAAAGAAATCGTTTTGTAAAAAGGTTTCGAAACCCTGGTCTTGAAAGTGAGGAAATCGTTTGAAAACAAAGAGATTTTTTGAGGAAAACATGTGAAAACCTTAAGATACACATAGATCTGTTATAGATCCAGAAAGATCGGAAGATTTTAAAATTAGGGTTTCCAGAGATAACCCAGAGAAGGAGAAGAAAACTCAAAATATTACCGGCCTTTGGTCGGTAAGTGTAAAGATCTTACTCGAACAGCCACAAACGGCCGGAAAGATGGCATGAAATCGGAGATGGGAGTGAACCGCCTATGGGTCGCTTGAGAACCTCATCCGGTGACACAAATGCGAAGGGAGGATCCATAAGGCTGGTCAGAGGTGAAACCTCCATGGTTTCCGGCGAGGAGGTGGTCGGAGAAGGGAGATAAGGCTCAGTAGACGAAGCGTATAGAGAGAGATGAGAGAACTCAGAGAGACAATTGAGTGTAACAAATGAGAGGGGGAAATGAGACCGGGGGGGGGGGGGGATTCCTTGGGGATAAAAAATGGGAGAGCAAAACGGGTTTTTTTGTACAGAA
>ML262745.1:15411-66327 GCA_005239495.1 Nicotiana undulata
GTTATCCTTAGGAATTAATATGGTAAGGACCAAACTGGTTTGTTGATCAGAAATGATCAACGGTCCAAATTAAAAAGGGATTTGGGCCGGATAGGATTTTAAGTCCTGGATGGTTAATTGGGATAATCAATTGGGTTAGGGGTCCGGATTTAATTAGGGTAGGATTTAAAATAAAAGTGGCTAATTGTTAAGTACCCCATAAAAATAGATAAATAATTTATAAAAATGGCTAATAATTATAATAAAATGAAAATGATGCTTAATAGAGTAAATTAAGATGGTTAATCAGTATTTAAAATTACAAATAACTAGTTATTGAGTAAAAATAGCATAAAACATATGATTAGACTATAATTGCAAAGTTATTGCAATTATAGCCAAATAGTGCCAATTATGAAATTATTTGGTCTTAATAGGACCAAAAATGATATACTAAATACATAATTTTTTTGCAATCATTTGTAATGCAATTTATAACTAATTTTTAGAGATAAAAATACTGGATAAATTAATAAAAAATGTGGAAAAATTATAGAAAAATACCAATTGTTATGAAACCCTGATTTTGAAGGTATATATGCAAGTTTAAAATAATTTGAGGAAAAATTGGGTATCAACAACTACCCTCTTTACCTGGGAAGGATGAAAGAGTTGTCGGGTAAAGATATGATGGCCAATTTTGACCGAGCGAAACAGTGTGAAGAGATTTAGGCCGCACCCTGGTTTCTGAGTTGCCTACATATCCCTGGTTTTACAGGAATCAGGCCGTATGTAGTCATCGACGAAGTATACTGATGGAGTTTGTTACATGAAAATGCGGACAAGACCGAGCTTAGTCTTGCGAATTGAAGGGCAGGACTTAGCTCGAAAGAAAGGTGAAGTAAATAATGCTTGAGACAACACTTAGTCTCGATGAAAAAGTAAATTGGAGGATGATCTTAGCCTTGGAAGGCAGAAAGGTAGCCTTATGCAAATGGAGGTAGAGCCTAACCTCATGCAGATGGAGACAGAACTTAGTCTCGGAAGGCATAAAGGTAGCCTTATGTAGATGGAAGGCAGAAAGGTAGCCTTATGCAGGTGGAAGGCAGAAAGGTAGCCTTATGTAGGTGGAAGGCAGAAATGTAGCCTTATGTAGATGGAAGGCTGAAAGGTAGCCTTATGCAGATGCAGATGGAGACATAGCTTAGTCTCGGAAGGCAGAAAGGTAGCCTTATGCAGATGCAGATGGAGACAGAGCTTAGTCTCGGAAGGCAGAAAGGTAGCTTTATGCAGATGGAGGTAGAGCTTAACCTCATGATGATGGAGACAGAGCTTAGTCTCGGAAGGCAGAAAGGTAGCCTTATGCAAACGGAAGGCAGGAAATTAGCCTTATGCAAGGTTAAATAAAAGACAGTAGAAATTCTTAGCTGACAATAAATTGCGGTATTGTGACCGTTGTGAGCGTTGTGATTATGGAGCATCGTTTGTTTGTGCTGGTAATAAATGTCGGCAGGGGCGACGGTTTTGAGAATCGTATTTTTTAACAATGTTTCTCCCTTAGGCAGACGATATGTTTTGGGCTTTTGCAATCTTTGTGCCTGCATCCAAAGAAAAATCGTGTGTTCTTTAAATGGGGAGGTCAATTCGTATCCCCGATGGCTTTGCTTGATTCGTTTGTCTTGACATGATGATCCTATTCATATCATTGGGGTAGCGTTTGCTAAACAAAGCCGTTTTCAAGAATAAATATGCATGATTTCGTAAAGATATAGTACAAACGTATAATTTAAAAATAGTTTTTTAGATGAACCGACGACTGTGACACGGTTCAAGATATTGCAACCTCTCATGCTACGGAATTTTGAGGGTCCTCCTAAACATTCTGCCCCTGTTTGCTGGGTTGACGTTTCTAACTGTTGCTCGTGCGGCGATTAGCTGAACTTGCTTCGTAGATTTGAGGGTCCTTCTCATAATTCTGCCCCAGTTTCCAATTGTGGGGGAAAATGAAATTTTTATTGAATTGTGACTGAACCCATAGGGCTGCCTACGTATCCCCTCTTAAACGGGAATCAGTTCAGGCGTAGTTCAGTTTATATCACTGAGAAAAGCATGAAGAATTACACATAATAGCGTTTGATTGCATCTGAATTGATTAACTTTGGCCAGACTTCTCCGTCCATTTCTACAAGTATGAGAGCTCCTCCTGTCAGTACTCGGTGAACCATGTATGGACTTTGCAAGTTGGGAGAGAATTTCCCTTTAGCTTCATCTTGATGTGGGAAGATCTTCTTCAACACCAGCTGCCCCGGTGCAAACTGTCTAGGCTTGACTCTCTTATTGAAATCTCGGGTCATTTTATTCTGGTAAAGTTGCCCGTGACATACTGCATTCATCCTTTTCCCGTCTATGAGGGCCAGTTGCTCATAACAGCTCTTTACCCACTCTGCATCGCTGAGCTCAGCTTCTTGTATGATTCTTAGGGAAGGAATTTCTACCTCAGCGGGAATGACGACTTCTGTACCATAAACTAGCATGTAAGGGGTTGCCCCAGTCGATGTGCGGACTGGGGTGCGGTATCCTAGTAAAGAAAATGATAACTTCTCATGCCACTGCTTGTACTTTTCTATCATCTTCCTCAATATCTTCTTGATGTTCTTGTTGGCGGTGATGATTGAGTCTGGAACTACGAACTGACAAATAATACGGCCGCGGACAAAGTCTGCCACGCATTTCTTAGTCACTACTTTGTAAGATGTTTCTTCGACCCATTTAGTGAAATAATCAATTGCTACTATGATGAACCTGCGTCTGTTGGAGGCGGTAGGCTCGATCGGTCCAATAACGTCCATGCCCCAGGCGGCGAACGGCCAAGGTGATCTTGTTGCATTGAGCTCGTTTGGAGGTACCTTTATCATATCTGCATGTACCTGACATCGTTGGCATCTTCGGACATACTAGATGCAGTCTGTTTCCATAGTCATCCAAAAATAACCGGCCCGAAGTATCCTTTTAGCCAAGACAAAACCATTCATATGCGGGCCGCAGGTCCCAACATGAATCTCCTCAAGTAGCTTGGAGGCTTCCTTTGCATCGACACATCTCAATAATCCCAAATCAGGAGTCCTCCTGTACAGGATTCCTCCGCTGTGAAAGAAGTTGTTGGACAATCTCCGAAGCGTGCGTTTCTGAGTGTGATTTGCAAGCTCTGGATACTCTCCTTTTAACAAATATTTCTTGATGTCGTGGAACCATGGGTTTCCGTCTACTTCTTCCTCAACATGGGGACAGTAGGCTGGCTGGCTGTGGATCTTCACTGGAATAGGGTCAATGAAGTTCTTATCTGGGTGTTGTATCCTGGATGATAGGGTGGCCAATACGTCGGCGAACTCGTTCTGAATTCTAGGGACGTGCCAAAATTCTATCTTTGTGAACCTCTTTCTCAATTCCTGCACGTGGTGCAGATACGACAGTATCTTGGAATTCTTAGTAGTCCATTCTCCGTGTACTTGGTGTATTAGCAAATCCGAGTCACCAATCACTAGCAGCTCCTGAACATTCATATCAATGGCCATGTTGAGCCCTAAGATGCACGCTTCATATTCCGCCATATTTTTTGTCACGACCCCAAATCCTAACATGTCGTGATGGCGCCTATCGTGGGTCTAGGCTAGCCAACCATCACATAACTACACATTTGTTTTAATATAATTTCTCAAAATCATTAAGTACCAGCATAATAAGTAATTAAAACATTCTCTAAGTCTTTAAGCAACATAAATATTAAACTAAAAGTCTAAACAAATCCCCCAATACTAGAGTCAATCGATCACGAGCATCTAAGAATAAAACTAACTCTGCTAATGTCATAAATAATGTCTAGGAATACAATACTAATATTAATAAAGGAAGGGAAATGGAGAAGCTTCGGACGCTGGACAACTACCTCGAAATCCCAAAAGTTGACGATAACGAACTCGGATGGCTACTGCTCCGAACCAGTACCTGGATCTGCACACATAGGTGCAGGGAGTAATGATGAGTACGCCAACTCAGTAATAATGAAAATAAATCATAGTCTGGAGAATAAGAAACACACAACAACAAATACACAAATCCACAAAACAGTAAAATGCCAAGTCTCAATAAAGTGCACATAAGTTCGAAAACCAATTTCCATAAAATCTTTTGAAACAAGTATACTTTTCCAAGATTTCTCAGTAAAATTCCCAAAATATCAGTTTAAAAAATGAAGTGAATCATAATCAAAACTCAGTAAAATATCACCATAAAACTACCCCTCGGGCCATAATCATCACTCATAAATATTCCCTTAGCACCTCACCTTCACTCAGTAACAGTCACTCAGCATCAGCCCCTCGGCCACCCTCACTATCACTCATGCCTCCCAATCACTCATCACTCGGCACTCGCACTCAGTAGGTACCTGCGCTCACTGGGGGTGTGTACAGACTCCGGAGGGGCTCCTATAGCCCAAGCGCTATAAACAAGCCAAATCATGGCATCAATAACTCTCAGGCACTCGACCTCTCTCATATCATAACATCCTCACAATATTGGCCCTCGTCCTCACTCAGTCAGACACTCTCAACATGCCACTTGGGCCATAACTAAATGGGGTTCTCGACCCAAAATAGTATTTCATTTCAAGAAATAGTAATATCATCAAATAGGAGTGTCAACAATTTCACAAGAAAGACTGAGTGTAAAATCATAGTTTCAAAGTGAGGAATATCAGTAAAACAGCCCCCAAGGGGTTTAAACAGATCGACACTAGGCCCCAAACACGGCTTACGGCCCAAGTATAACAAAACATAGTAATACTAATAAACATATGCTTTAAAAGTAGTTTCGCAACTCGATAGTTGCCTAAATAGGGACATATTTCCAAATTTCCAATTCGTGCACGCCCCACACTCATCATCGAGTGTGTGCGTTACTCCAGATCCGTGAAAGGATGTAAAGTCCGCGGTTTCATACCCTCAGGACAGGATTTAAAGACATTACTTACCTCAAACTAGCCCGAAAAGCTACTCTGCAACACGCTTGCCTCTCGAATCAACTTCCGCGTGCTCCAAATCTATAAAGATCAGATTTTTCACATCATTTATGCTAAGGGAATGAATTCAATTCGGAAAAAAATATCAATTTTAGCACAAAACCCGAAATTAGCCAAAACCCGACCTCCGGGCCCGCATCTCGGAACATGACAAACCTTATACCAAAATGATCCTCATCATCTCACGAGTCCGTACATATAAAGAACTCTGAAATCAGAGTCAGTTTGACCCCTCAAATCATCCCTAAAAGGTCTCATAATCTCAACCCCTAACTTCACTTTTTTCTACTGATTTCCCCAATTAAACAATGTTAATTTAGTCCTTAATCACATATAATCGAGTTATAGGGTCCAAAAATCCTTACCTCAATGAAGAACAATCGTTTTCCCTCTTCAAATAGCTCCAAAAGCTCTATTCCCGTTCAAAAATGGTGGAAAAGTGGGCAAAGGTCGCGGATTAATTTAATATAAACTGCCCAAGTTTTTACCAATACACAGTGCGTTCGTGTGAGGGCCCACACGATCGCATAGCACTGGCCACGCTCCCCCACACGTTCTCAATCACAGCCCCGCGTTCGCACTCCCTTACCCCCCTTAGCCAGCCCACGCGCCTCAACATAGTGCGATCGCACCAGCCTTCACGCGATCACACTGCTTTGCCTTCACACACTTAGCGATCGCGGACCACTGTTGGCGATCGCATAGCAAATTTTTTTTCCTGCCTCAACTTAACTCTACGTGATGGCATAAACACCTACACGATCGCAATGAATGAATTTTAGCTGTCAAAATACCAGAAAACAACAGATTCCCTAAGGCCAAAAATGCTCGCTTGAGCATCCAAAATGCACCCGAGGATCTTGGGACCCCAACCAAACCTACCTGCATGTCCCATAATATCATTCGAACTTAGTCGAGCTTTCAAAACATCAAAAACAATATCAAAACACCAAAATCACATCGAATTCAAGCCTATGAACTTTGAAATTTCTAACTTCCACCAACGATGCCGAAACTATCCAAAACACATCCGATTAACCTGAAATTTTGCAGACATATCCAAAATGACATTACGAACCTGTTCCAACTGTCGGAATTCCATTCCGACCTCGATAGTCTATTTTCCACTGCCGACCGGAAATCACCAAAAGCTAACTTTCACCAATTCAAGCCTAATTCTACACCGGACATCACAAAAATATTCCTAACACGCTCCTAAGTCCCAAATCACCTAACGAAGCTAACCGAGCCATAAAATACGCATTTCGAGGTCGTTCACCAATAAGTCAACTCTCAATTGACTTTTCCAACTATAAAGCTATTTTTAGAGGCTAAATGACTCCATTCTCACTATAACCATTCTGAACCCGAGCCAACCGACTCAAACACATCATAAACGGTATAACCAATCTATGACAAGGAAGTAACAGTAAATATAATGCAGATTCTACGTAATGACCGACTGGGTCGTTACATTCTCCCCCTCTTAAATAAACGTTCGTCCTCGAACGGGTCTAGAAACATACGTGGAGTCTCAAACAAGTGAGGATATATGCTCTACATGTCCCGCTCGGTCTCCCAAGTATCCTCCTCCATTGGCTGACCTTTCCATTGTACCTTCACTGAAGCTATATCCTTGGACCTCACTCTCTGACCTGACGATCCAAAATTGCTACTTGCTCTACTTCATATGACATATCGCCCTCAAGTTGAACTGTGTTGAAGTCTAAAATATGAGACGGGTCACCAACATATTTTCGGAACATCGACATATGAAATACCGGATGAACACTCGACAAGCTGGGTGGAAAGGCAAGTCTATAAGCCACCTCTCCAATCTTCTGAAGTACCTCAAAAGGACCAATAAATCGAGGACTCAGCTTTCCCCTCTTTTCGAACCTCATAGCACCCTTCATGGGTGATACCTTCAGCAATACCTTATCATCTTCCATAAAAGACACATCCCGGACCTTCCGGTCCGCATAACTCTTCTGCCTAGACTGCGCCGTGCGAAGTCGCTCCTGAATCAACTTCACCTTCTCCAATGCATCTTGAATCAAATCTGTGCTTAATAGGTTAGCCTCGCCGGGCTCGAACCAACCAACCGGAGATCTACACCTCCTACCATATAGAGCCTCATATGGGGCCATCTGAATACTGGACTAGTAGCTATTATTATATGCAAACTTCGCAAGTGGCAGAAACTGATCCCATGAACCACCAATGTCAATCACACAGGCACGCAACATATCCTCCAAAATCTGAATAGTCCGCTCTGACTGCCCGTCGGTCTGAGGATTAAATGCAATGCTCAACTCTACCTGAGTACCCATACCTCTCTGCACGACCCTCCAAAACTGATACGTGAACTGAGTACCTCTGTTAGAAATGATAGAAACCGAAACTCCATGCAATCGGACAATCTCCCTGATGTAGATACCAGCTAACCGCTCTGAAGTGTAAGTAGTACTGACAGGAATGAAGTGTGCGGACTTGGTCAATCTATCCATAATGACCCAAATAGCATAAAAAATCTTCGAATTTCGTGGAAGCCCAACTACAAAGTCCATAGTGATCCGCTCCCACTTCCACTTCGGAATATCTAACCTCTGAAGTAATCCACCTGGTCTTTGGTGCTCATACTTGACCTGCTGGCAGTTGAAACACCGTGCTACATACTTAAAAATGTCTCTCTTCATCCGCCTCCACCAATACTTCTGTATCAGATCCTGATACATCTTCGCGACACCCGGATGGATGGAATACTGCGAGTTGTGGGCCTCTGCTAATATCAACTCTCGAAGCCCATCAACATAGGGCACACATTGTCCTTCCCCGAATGATACAAAATAGTGAGGTCATAATCCTTGAGAAGCTCCAACCACCTACTCTGACTTAAATTCAAGTCCTCCTGCCTCAGCAGATACTGCAAACTACAATGATCAGTGAAAATCTCACATTATACCCTATACAAGTAATGACGTCAAATCTTTAAGGCATGAACAATGGTAGATAACTCGAGGTCGTGCACTGGATAATTCTTCTCGTGTACCTTCAACTGTCTGGACGCGTAGGCAATCACCCTACCGTCCTGCATCAGTACCGCTCCCAAACCAACCCTAGAAGCATCACAGTAGACTGTATAAGAACCCAAACCAGTAGGAAAAACTAATACCAGAGTTGTGGGTAATGCTGACTTGAAATTCTGAAAGCTCTCCTCACACTCATCAGACCATCTGAATGGAGCACCCTTCTGGGTCAATCTGGTCAAAGGTGAAGCAATAGAAGAGAATCCTTCCACAAAGCGACGGTAATATCCCGCCAAACCAAGGAAACTCCTAATCTTTGTAGCTGAGGACGATCTGGGCCAACGCTGCATCACCTCAATCTTCTTCGAATAAACCTGAATATCCTTACTGGACACCACGTGCTCTAAGAAAGCTACTGAACCAAGCCAAAACTCACACTTGGAGAATTTTGCATAAAGATTCTCCTCCCTCAACCTCTGTAACACAACTCTCAAATGCTGAGCATGCTCCTCCTGGCTATGAGAATACACCAGGATGTCATCAATGAACACAATGACGAAAGAATCAAGGTAAGGCTGAAACATGATGTTCATCAAGTGCATGAACACGGCTGGGGCATTGGTCAACCCAAATGACATAACCAGAAACTCATAATGACCATATCTGGTCCTGAAAGCAGTCTTCGGAATATCAGAATCCTGAATCTTCAACTGATGATACCCCAATCTCAAATCAATCTTGGAGAACACCCTAGCTCCCTGAAGCTGGTCAAACAAGTCATCAATATGGGGCAAAGGATACCGGTTCTTCACCGTATCCTTATTCAGCTGCCTATAATCAATACACATACTCATGGAGCCATCTTACTTTTTCACAAACAACACCGGTGCACCCCAAGGTGACAAACTAGGCCGAATGAACCCCTTATCTAAGAGTTCTTGAAGCTGCTCTTTCAATTCTTTCAACTCTGCTGGTGCCATACGATAAGGTGGAGTATATATAGGCTGAGTGCCTGGCACCAAATCAATACCAAAATCAACATCCCTATCAGGTGGCATGCCTGGCAGGTCTGTAGGAAATACGTCCAAAAAATCAAGGACCACAGGAACAGAATCAACAGAAAGAGTTTCACTACTAACATCCCTCATAAAAGCAAGATAGGAATCACACCCTTTACCAACCATACGCTGAGCCTTCAAATAAGAAATCACTCTGCTAGGCACATGCTCTATAGACCCTCTCCACTCAGCTCTCGGAACTCCGGGCATAGCTAGGGTCACGGTCTTAGCGTGACAATCAAGAATAACATTACATGGGGATAACCAATCCATGCCCAGTATCACATCAAAATCAACCATACTGAGTAACATCAAGTCCACTTGGGTCTCCAGACCCCCAATAGATATAACACACGACCAGTACACACGGTCCACAATAATAGTATCGCCCACACGAGTCGAAACATGAACAGACGTAACTAAAGACTCACGGGGCATATTCAGAAAGTGAGAAAAATATGATGAGACATAAGAGTATGTGGAACTAGGGTCAAATAAAGCCAAATCATCACTGTGACAAATTGAGATAGTACCTGTAATCACCGCATCAGACGCCATAGCATCAGGCCTAGCTGGGAGTGCATAAATACGTGGCTGGCCTCCACCTACTCGACCTCCCCCTCTAAGGCAGCCTCTAGCTGCCTGACCACCACCCCTAGCTGCCTGGGTAGGTAGTGAAGTGACTGAGGCTGAAGTCGAGGGCTGAACCTTCTACTGAGATGAACTACCAGGACGATGAGGACATTGCCTCCACCCATGTCGAAACTCTCCACACTCAAAACAACTACCTGGAGCTAGAGATGGGGACTAAAGAGAACCCTTGCCACCATGATAGCCACCGGATGAACCGTGCATAGAAGAGCCCTAAAATGATGATGCTCTGGAGGAGCTCCGAGCTGGAAGGGCACTAAAAGATGAACGTCTCGGATTAGAACTGCGGGGACCCTGCCCCGAAGATGCACCACTGTAAGCTGGGCGAACTGGCTGAGGAGGTTAAAATGGATGACCTCTGCTGTGCCGAAACTGCCCTCTAGAAGGGCCACCGCTGAAACTACCTGATCCCCGAGGCCTCTTGGCCTCCCTCTCCTCACGCTCTTGCCTACGAACCAACTCAATGTCCCGAGCAATGTCAATAACCTGCTCAAATATAGCTCCAGACACTCTCTCCCTGATCATCAAAATGTGAAGCTGATACGTGAGACCATCTGCAAACCTCATGATCCTCTCCATATCAGTAGGGACTAACGCAGAAGCATCTAGCCAACTCGGAAAATCGCATCTCGTACTGAGTAACTGACAACTCTCCTTGGCGCAGCTGCTCAAACTGCATGCGCTGCTCCTCTCTGTGGGACTGAGGAACATACTTCTCTAAAAAGATCATGGAGAACTGCTGCCAAGTAAGGGGTGCTAAACCAAGCGGCCTACTCCTCTCAAATGCCTCCCACCAAGTGAAAGCAGCACCAGCAAACTGGAATGTAGCAAACGAGATCCCGCTGGTCTCCAGAATGCCAGTAGTACGGAGTATCCTCTAGCACTTATCTAGAAAACCTTGGGCATCCTCACCCTCTATGCCGCTGAAAGTCGGAGGCTGAAGTCTATTGAACCTCTCCAGCCTACGCTGCTCATCCTCGGGCATAGCTGAGACTACATAGTCCTGAACAGGGGCAACCGGCTGAGTTGGGATTGCCCCCGGTGCGTGAATACCCTATACAGCCTGCTCAGGTGTCCGGGCAGTTGGAGTTTGAGTGCCTCCCCCGGCCCGAGATGTGGTAGTAGTAGACATAGCAATTGCCAGAGCCAAACTGGTGCATACTGGCAATATCTGAGCTAGGGTCTCCTGAAGACCCGGAATGACAATAGTCACTGCTGGTGCCTGAGCCTATCCCGCTGGAGCACCCTCGACGGGAACCTGATCCTGAATAATCGGGGGATCCACTGGTACTGTCCCGGCTGCTGCACGGGTTGGTCCCCTAACTCCACCACGGCCTCGACCCCTTGTGGGTCCGGCTGGTTTCTGGTCACCCTGATCAGTAGCGCGTGTCCTCACCATCTGCGAGAGAATGAAACAACAGTAGTTTATATTTCAAGAATGAATAGAATGGCACAAAAGAGTTCAAGAAAATGAGATTTTTCCTAAGAGTTCTGTAGCCTATCGAAGATAAGTACAGATGTCTCCGTACAGATCCACAAGACTCTACTAAACCTGCTCATGACTGGTGAGTCCTACGTAACCTAGAGCTCTGATACCAACTTGTCACGACCCCAAATCCTAAAAAGTCGTGATGGCGCCAATCGTGGAACTAGGTTAGCCAACCATCACATAACTACACATTTGTTTTAATAAAATTTCTCAAAATCATTAAGTACCATCATAATAAGTAATTAAAACATTCTCTAAGTCTTTATGCAGCATAAATAATAAACTAACAGTCTAAACAAATCCCCCAAGACTGGAGTCAACCGATCACGAGCATCTAAGAATAAAACTAACTCTGCTAATGTCATAACTAATGTCTAGGAATAAAATACTAATACTAATAAAGGAAGGGAAAGGGAGAAGTTGCGGACGCTGGACAGCTACCTCAAAATCCCAAAAGCTGACGATAACGAACTCGGATGGCTACTGCTCCGAACCAGTACAGAGATCTTCACACAGAGGTGCAAGGAGTAATGATGAGTACGCCAACTCAGTAGTAATGAAAACAAAATCACAGTCTGAAGAATAAGAAACACACAACAACAAATAAACCAATCCATAAAACAGTAAAATGCCAAGTCTCAATAAAGTGCACATAAGTTCGAAAACTAATTTCCATAAAATCCTTTTAAACAAGTATATTTTCCAAGATTTCTCAGTAAAACTCCAAAAATATCAGTTTGAAAAATGAAGTGAATCATAATCAAAACTCAGTAAAATATCATCATAAAACTGCCCCTCGGGCCATAATCAGCACTCATAAATATTCCCTCAGCACCTCACCTTCACTCAGTAACAGTCACTGAGCATCAGCCCCTCGGGCAAACTCACTGTCACTCATGTCACTGTCACTCATGCCTCCCAATCACTCATCACTCGACACTCGCACTCAGTAGGTACCTGCGCTCACTGGGGGTGTGTACAGACTCCGGAGGGGCTCCTATAGCCCAATCGCTATAAACAAGCAAAATCATGGCATCAAATTTCTTAGGAACTCGGCCTCTCTCATATCATAACATCCTCACAATATTGGCCCTCGGCCTCACTCAGTCAGACACTCTCAACATGCCACTCGGGCCATAACTAAATGGGGTTCTCGACCCAAAATAGTATTTCATTTCAAGAAATAGTAATATCATCAAATAGGAGTGTCAACAATTTCACTAGAAAGACTGAGTGTAAAATCAAAGTTTCAAAGTGAGGAATATTAGTAACACATCCCCAAGGGGTTTAAACAGATCGGCACTAGGCCCCAAACGCGGCTTACAACCCAAGTATAACAAAACATAGTAATACTAATAAACATATGCTTTAAAAGTAGTTTCGCAACTCGATAGTTGCCTAAAAAGGGACATATTTCCAAATTTCCAATTCATGCACGCCCCACACTCGTCATCGAGTGTGTGAGTTACTCCAAATCCGTGAAAGGGTGTAAAGTCCGGGGTTTCATACCCTCAGGACAGGATTTAAAGACATTACTTACCTCACACTAGCCCGAAAAACTACTCTGCAACACGCTTGCCTCTCGAATCAACTTCCGAGTGGTCCAAATATATAAATATAAGATTTTTCACATCAATTTATGCTAAAGGAATAAATTCCAATAGAAAATTATAAATTTTTGCACAAAATCCGAAATTAGCCAAAACCCAACCCTCGGGCCCACATCTTGGAACTCGACAAATTTTGTACCAAAACGATCCTCATCATCTCACGAGTCCGTACATAGAAAGAACTCTGAAATCGAAGTCCGTTTGACCCCTCAAATCATCCCTAAAGCTCTCATAACCTCAAGCCCTAACTTCACATTTTTCTATTGATTTTCCCCAACTAAACAATGTTAATTTTGTCCTTAATCACATATAATCGAGTTATAGGGTCCAAATTCCTTACTTCAATGACGAACAATCATTGCTCTTCAAAATAGCTCCAAAAGATCTATTCCCGTTCAAAAATGGTGGAAAAGTGGGCAAAGGTCGCGGATTAATTTAATATAAACTGCCCAGGTTTTTACCAATACACAGTGCGTTCGCGTGAGGGACCACGCGATCGCATAGCACTGGCCATGCTCCCCCACGGGATCGCAATCACAGCCCCGCGTTCACACTGTCTTACCCCCCTTAGCCAGCCCACGCGCCTCAACACAGTGCGATCGCACTAGCCTTCACGCGATCGCGCTGCTTTTCCTTCACACACTTCGCGATCGCAGACCTCTGCTGGCGATCACATAGCACATATTTTTTCCTACCTCGACTTAACTCTACGCGATCGCAATGAATGAATTTTAGTTGTCAAAACACCAGAAAACAGCAGATTCCCTAAGGCCAAAAACGCACACCTTAGCATCCGAAATGCACCCGAGGAACTCGGGACCCCAACCAAACCTACCAACATGTCCCATAACATCATTCGAACTTAGTCGAGCCTTCGAAAACATCAAAAACAACATCAAAATCACATCGAATTCAAGCCTATGAACTTTGAAAGTTTTAAATTCCACCAACAATGCCGAAACTATCCAAAACACATCCGATTAACCTGAAATGTTGCAGACATATCCAAAATGACATTACGAACCTTTTCCAAATGTCGAAATTTCATTCCGACCCTGATAGTCTAATTTCCAATGCCGACCGAAAATCGCCAAAAACTAACTTTCGCCAATTCAAGCCTAATTCTACACCGAACATCACAAAAATATTTTGAATACGCTCATAAGTCCCAAATCACCTAACGAAGCTAAGCGAGCTATCAAATCCTCATTCCGAGGTCGTTCACTAATAAGTCAACTCTTAGTTGACTTTTCAAACTATAAAGTTATTTTTAGAGACTAAATGACTCAATTCTCACTATAACCATTCTGAACCCGTGCCAACCGACTCTAACACATCATAAACGGTATAACCAACCTATGACAAGGCAGTAACAGTAAATATAATGCAGATTCTACGTAATGACTGACCGGGTCGTTACATTGTTAGTGCAGGGGAATCTGAGTTTAGCAGATACAGGATAATGTTGACCAGTTTCTGATATCAGGACATCTCCAATGTTGACTCCTTTAAAATTTTCCGCTCCATCAAAGAACATTCTCCAACCGTCATAGGATTCTGCAATGTCTTCTCCTATGAATGAGACTTCTTCATCGTGGAAATACGTTTTCAGGGGTTCGTATTCTCCATCTACAGGGTTCTCAGCAAGATGGTATGCCAATGCTTGTCCCTTGACCACTTTCTGAGTCACATAGACTGTCGAATTCACTCAGCAGGATTTGCCACTTGGCCAACTTGCCAGTGGGCATGGGCTTATGAAATATGTACTTCAAAGGATCCATCCTTGATATGAGGTATGTTATGTAGGCACAACTGTAATGCCTCAGCTTTTGTGCTACCCAGGTTTGAGCACAACAGGTAATCCAATAGGGAATATCGTGCCTCGTACGGAGTGAACTTCTTGCTCAGATAATAAATAACCTGCTTTTTTCTTCCTGTTTCGTCGTGCTGCCCCAGAACGCAGTCGAAAGCTCCATCTAACACTGAAAGGTAGAGTAGCAAAGGTCTACCTAGCTCAGGTGGTACCAAGACTGGTGGTGTTGACAAGTACTCCTTAATTTTGTTGAAGGCCTTTTGGCAATCATCGGTCCATTTGGTTGCAGCATCCTTTTTCAGCATCTTGAAGATCGGCTCACATATGATCGTGGACTGGGCTATGAAAAAGGCTGATGTAGTTGAGACGTCCCAGGAAACTCATCACATCTTTCTTGTTCTTTGGAGGTGGTAACTCTTGGATGGCTTTTACCTTTGATGGGTCCCATTTTATTCCTCGACGACTGACAATGAACCCGAGTAATTTTCCAGCAGGAACCCCGAATGCACATTTTGCGAGGTTTAGTTTCAGATTGTATTTCCGCAACCTATTGAAGAACTTCCTCAGATCTTCAATGTAGTCGGTAGCTTTCTTGGACTTGATAATAACATCGTCCACATATACTTCGATCTCATTGTGTATCATATCGTGGAAAATAGTGGTCATATCCCTCATATATGTGGCCCCAGCATTCTTCAGGCCGAACGGTATCATCTTATAGCAGTAAACTCCCCAAGGCATAATGAAAGCCGTTTTCTCAGCATCTTCCTCATCTATCCATATCTGATGGTAACCAGCGAAGCAATCCACGAATGACTGTAGCTCATGCTTAGCAAAGTTGTCAATCAAGATGTGTATGTTTGGTAAGCGTAAGTCATCAATTAGACTAGCCCGGTTGAGATCTCGGTAGTCGAAACAGACTCTAACTTTCCCATCTTTCTTTGGCACTGGCACGATGTTGGCTAGCCATGTCGGATACTCCACTACCCTGAGAACCTTGGCGTTGATCTGCTTGGTGACTTCCTCCTTGATTATTAAACTCATGTCAGGATTGAACTTTCTGAGCTTCTGCTTTACCAAGGCATAACTTCGACTTCAAACGGCGTAGATGCCTTTGCGGGTGGTGCTGCTTCAAACTCGAAAGGTACTGACATAGCTACCTCAACATCCCTAGATGGCTGGATCTGGACTATGATAGGATTGAGGGTGACCGCTGGCTTCTTTGGGTCATCACCTTCTATGATCAAATTGATCGACCCCTCTGGGTCCCAATCTTCTTCTATTTTGATCATGTGGATGCCTCCACCCTTATGGTATGGGAGTGGATTGATGTGGACGTTGGGAGTGGATTCTTTTGCCACAATGATCTTGTTGTCGTTCAAGGACTGTATCTTATTCTTCAAAGAGAGACATTCATCGATGGTGTGTCCCTTCATGCCGGAGTGGTATGCACAGGACTTGTTTGGATTAACCCACTGGGAAGGATTCTCAGGGGTTACGACAGAGATGGGGTTAACATAACCGGCAACCTCTAGTTTCTCATACAATTGGTGGATAGGTTCGGCGATGGCGGTGTATGTTTTAGGAGGTCTGCGGTCAAAGTTGGGTCGAGGTCTAGGAAAATTTTGGCGAGCAGGGAGTGACTGATAGTGGGTTGGTTGAGAGTTATAGGTGTGGTAAACATGAGCGGACTGAGAATATCGGGGTGAAGTAGGTTGATAGGTAGGTGGTGGGGATGACTGATATGTTGGTGGTGGTGGTTGGTGTGAGGGTGAGGGTGTTTGATAAGTTTGTGGAGGTGTTGGATGATATGTAAGTGGAGGTGTTTGGTAGGTTTTTGTATTTTAGTGGGGATTTGGTTATTTGTGCAACCATCACGGCTTCCACGTCCCTCTTCTTGGACACACCACCAGATTGTAAAGCCTTATTTGTAGCTTGTAAGGCTTCGAAATTGGTGAACATACCGCTTTTGATTCCTTCTTCGATTCTCTCACCCAATTTGATAATATCAGAAAACTTATGATTCTCGATCACCATCAACCGCTCATAGTATTATGGATCTTGAGCTCGGACAAAGAACTTATTCATCTGTTCTTCGTCTAAGGCGGGCCTAACCTTGGAAGCTCCAGATCTCCAGCGAATAGCATACTTGCAGAAAGTCTCCATAGGCTTCTTCTTTAGATTCTGGATGTAGAATACATCTGGTGCGTTCTCTGTGTTAAACTTGAATCGGTCCATAAAGTCGGACGCCATGCTTACCCAATTTGACAATTTCCTGGGATCCTGGCTGATGTACCAAGACAGAGCATCTCCTGTTAAGCTCCTCATGAACAGCTTCATGCAGATCTTTTCATCTTTCCCTACTCCAACCAGCTTATCACAGTAGGTCCTTAGATGGACCCTCGGACCACCTGTACCATCGAACATTTCAAACTTAGGAGGTTTGTACCCCTCGGGTAGTTCGACATCGGGATGTATGCAGAGGTCTTCATAGTTCAATCCTTCAATTCCTTTGCTTCCCTCAACGCCTTGAACCCGACTGGTTAGATTTTTGAGTTCCTCAGTCAAATTCCTGATGAGCGAATCCTTTTCACTAAACTCAGGTGTGTATGAGATGGGTTGGGTGGAGTATGGAATAGTCTCCACGTAGATGGGGTTGTTGTGATGGCCTGGTGCTTGGGTGTAAAGGTGGTCATTTGTGGATTTTTGCGGTTCAGGGATGATTATCAGGGTGTTTCTCGCAGCGTGGAAGGTGTTGTGCTGGTGTTGTGGTGGGGTAGTTTGATTTTTTGGTGGAGTTATGTGATGATGAGTGTTGGGATGATTCTGTTTGTTTGGGGTGTTTTGAGGAGGTATGGGGTTCTGAGTGACATCAGGGACACTGAGTGAGAAGGATAGGTTTGCCAAATTCTGTACTTGCTCAAGCTCCCCTTGGAGCTTCACCAACCTTTGCTCGAGTTGTGTCATAGCCTCATTCTGAACTGAGCACATTGATCGTTAGGATCCTCTACTCGTTCGACCAGCATTGTCTTTTCTTTTCTGATGTTGCCTGAATCTTCCATTTTGCCTTTGCCTTGTGCCTTTTGGAGTACTAGGAGGAGGAGAAGGCGGAGGGCCCCTGGATCCTGTGTAGTAGGATGATGATGTCAGAGTGGACGAACCAACCTTTGGGGGAGGGGAATAATCAAAGAAAATAAAATAAAGTATCTAAACAAAAGGTAGCCAAGTCAGTGAGGATTATGAAAAAATGTAGCGGTATCTAAACACATAGTGCGGAAATATAAAGCGTGTCCTAATTTGGGGAACCTCGTTGTGCCTGAGGTAGGCCTAGCGACAAATTGATTTGGAGAACTTAAATGTCGGGATGCCTCATTTCATTAATGTAACAATAGACGAATCCAAAACGATACTAAGATAATAATAACCAAGAAATAGAGTCACTAATAGCCATTGGCCTTATTACATTGATAAAGCGAAAAGAAATCATATCCTACTTGGTCCCAGAAGGACCTTCCCCAGACTCGGCATCCTTGATTCCTTCGAACAGGTTCCCCAGCTTGTGAAGTCCTAGCAGTAGATATTCTCTGGCCAGATGTCCACCTTCGTTCCCCTCATCCTTTTGACGGTCTTCAACCCTCTTGATGAATTTACCCTCCAGTTCGACTATGCCTCGCTCTAAGTACCCCAACTTTCTATTGGAGCTGAAGGCCATGTCTTTCCATTATTCAATCAACTTCCTATTGGTTTCGTGTATCTCACAGTGTTCGTCTTCGCATTCACGGATCCTCTTGCACAATTGATTATACTGGACTTGAGCTTCAACTTTTTTATCTATGATCATGTGGCCTCGAATGAACCCTGGCATGCCATCCCAGTTGTCTTCTAACCACCCTGAGTAGAAAAGTGTACAGCCTGCATGATATCTGTCCAGCTCGATCGTGTCCTTTTCCATTATGATCTTACAGTGCCACATATGTTGGGCTTGACGCTTGTGAGGAGTATCATCATCCTGAAAGTCTGCTCGGAAATGGCTCATCTTGTCGACCCTTGGTATAATTTGCTTCCTGCCTGCTTGTCTCATAACCGGGAGAGGGGCGTAAGGATATGTTCCTCTCAAACCGATTAGCACCAAGAATGGTGCATCCCTGGATCGGACGATGAATTCATCTGTTGGAAACCACTCGTACACCCACTGTACCTGCTCCTCAGTCAGATTATCGAAGAACTCTACCCATTCTCTAGCAGTTTCGGGGTGAGCAAATCTGTCGGGAAGGTATGTCAGAAAGCGATGTGGTCGTCCCATTCCCTTCGTAGAAATTGTTGCCGGCACTGGCCCTTTTGGAGATGTTCTAAGAACCAGAGGTGTAGTAGTTGCAGCCTTCGAAGTGCTTAGCTCCCTTTTGACAATGCTCTAAGGCTCGATAAATGTCTGAGATAATCATAGGGACGATGTTGAAGGTTTGTCCATCAATTTCTTCCATCAAGGTTTTGGTTACCATAGCCAGCCTAGTGTGGATCCTTTCTTTCTTTGTTGGAAATGCGATCAACCCCAGGAAGAAAACAATGAAGACAAACACCCTACGGTGAATGTGCCCCAAAGATGTTATGGTGAATTCGTCATGATAGGTACGATATGACTTGTTGTGACTTCTTCAGACACTATAACTCTGCATTCTTCTTCAGACCCATCATTTTCAAGAAACCCCTGCCTGTGCGGTTTTCATGCATTAATAACCCAGGAGTTTCCCAGACTAGACCCGCCAGTCCTCCTATTTCCTCCAGCAACGGTGTCATTTCAATGTCCCCAAAACGAAAGACGGCTCTTTCGCTATCCCAGAACAAAGTGGCACCCTCTATCAACATTTTGTTGGGTTGAATGTCGAGAAAAGACGGTAGGTTACCCAAGTATTTCTTGACGAGCGTCTTATCACTGGAGTGAAGGTCTTCCCACCAGTTTAGAAGCTTTGGGTGAATGTTGGCAACCATGCCGAGTCTAGGGACTTCGTGCTTCATATTTCTGCAAGACAAAATGGTTAGGCCCTTACCACCGCCAGACTCGACTATTTATACACCTATGATTAACATACAAGCATTTAGTTCTCCAAATAAATGCACAAAACGTGATGTCGTCCGTTGGGATTATGAAAGCCCGATGGACTTTGGACAAGGCTATCTTAAAGGCTATTGTGCGGACAACACGTTAGCCTGGCTAGGTTTGACCATGATGCATGCAACAGTATAATGGAGTAAGTTTTCTATGAGTGATAGACTGGTACCCTTGAGCGGACAACTCAAGGAGGAAAGGCACGGAACCGTCGACTGCACCGCTGATCGACTAGTTTTACCGCAAATAAGCCTTTCCGAATTCAAGGGGTGATAAAATAGGAAGGGCGCAACCACTCATCAAGCGTTGCTATAGGATTTGTTTTCGCACGAATGGAGTATGATGTTGAGAATGATTATGCAATAAGAAGTAAAGGCATGTAGTCATGTATTTGCACATTATGAAAGCAGTAAATACAACAGTTATAATTAAAAAGTGGTTACAAAGGAAAACAATGAAGCTTGTCATTTTCAATTCCTAAAGGGATAAATACTTGAATAATTGAACATAAAGGGGGAATGGGAAAGGGTGCAAATTCACAAAGCAATTTCAAAATGGTAAAAGCCTAAATCCCCAGCGGAGTCGCCATGCTGTCGCCCCCCCCCCCCCCCCCTTTCCAAACTCCTCTCGGGGTTGGTCAAGGGTTTTTGACATTATTGGTACAACTCGTTTCCTTTTGGGAAAAGGGCATTCAGGGTTCGAAGAGTCACCACCTAATGAGTTAAGGTGCGTTAGGGAACCTATTTGAGTTATTTATAGACATTGATTTGATAACCAGAGATAGGGTAAGGGCTTGAAATTATTCTAAGGGGAAGGTGTTAGGCACCCCTCAGAATACACAATTGTTGTTCCCGTCCAAACAACTTTTGTGAATTTGTACAGGTTGAAAATAGGCAATTAATGTCTAAGCACACATGTGTTACTAAAGTTTTGAAAATATGTAATAACTATGTGAAGTTTTTGAAGAAGTTATATCTAAACATGCATATGGGAGGTAGAGGATGTCTTAGGTTGTTTGTCATATGGATCACATCAATGCAATACCCGGTATGTCACTCCTCAAAGAGGGGCTACACGTGGTATTAGCGCACCGGTCATCATATCCATATCTACCCTTCTCACCCCGTAAAGGTAATTAAAATGAGTGTTGGTCAGCGACCTCTATTGCGTGTTGTTACCCGTCCTTTCCTATAGTCCTGGAGGAGTTTAGGACTTTTGTTCTATGAGGGAGGTTTAAGGCAGACCCCTGGGTTCAAAGGCAAAATACAAAGGCGACAGATAAAAAAACAAATAGGACTGCAATTAAGGGGAAACATAGAAAACAGATAGAAGGCTCAAGTATACCTCCACAGATAAGGCAAATAGGCAACACGACTCAAACACAGTTAAGGTCAACATTTAGCTTCAGAATCCTAAGGCATGATATCTAGGTGATTTTGGAATGTAAGCAGATAGCAGATTTGTTGTATAATTCAGAAAAGGAATCCTAATCAGTTTTGCTTACTGATTTTAAACCTGTAGAATGTTACGCAGCATACAAAAAGCGGATTTCCAGTTTTAAGCAATTTTATCACCTAAGGCTTGCCTAGGTGTGAGACATTATACCAGTTGCCAGAATTACTTTAGAGAAAAAACTGTTTAGAATTACCTAAACATGCTGTCTAAGTGTTCAGAGTTCAGAAATTATTACCAGTTGTTTGCAAGACTGAGTGAAGCTAGTTTTATCAGTAATTAGACTAGAGATGCCTAAGTGGATATGAATGCAATCCTAAAGACATGATATCTAATGCACATGATCTCTAAGTGTAGAACATAATTGCAAGATACTGGTTATTAGCACATGATTTTTCTAAGACATATGAGAATGCACATGCTGAAACAGTAGACATGGGGCCTAGGAGGTATGATTTCTAATGCATGAATTGAACGCATAAGTCCTACACATGATTTCTATTGCACATATTGGAAATAAAGCCTAGATCAAGGTTTCTACCCTTTTAACAGTTATAGCATGCATAGTTACCCCTCCCTTTTCACTATCCATCCCCAAAGAGTTGTTTACAATAATTATTACTAAACATTTGTACGAATTACATAATTGAAATAAGAAAAGAAGAAGTTACACTATAGGAAACCCACTGATAGGCCCAAAATCTCCAAGATGCCTCAAATGTCATTGGTTCACAGCCTTTCACATGATCCAGGTGTGTCAGAGTTCCCTAGGATCTCAAGGGATCCCGGGCAGTGCTCACACCCAGATTCATAACCAAACTGAGTAAGTGTAGTGTGGAAGGGACAACTCTAATGTGTCAGAGTTGAGAGGGATCTCATAGGGATCCCTAAGTAGTCACACATTAAAGGGGCAGAACCTAGACTTCTAAGAGTATATGTGAGAGTGCTTGACATAGTTTTGAAAGAGTTGATTGGAAAATAGTTTCTGAAAAAGAGTTTGTTTTGAGAATAAGTTTTAGAAACAACAGGAGAATTTGCTTAAGTAAAACAGTTTGAAAGAAAGGGAGTAATACAATCAACAACTTAGAACCAAAGCAGCACACATAGGACAAGTACAGAGAACCACTTCAACAGTCACAAACATGGTAAAGGGGGATGGGGACAAATAGGCCACACCATGAAGACAGATTTGCATACAAGTTAACACCAGGGAAGTATTTAAGGTATTACCTACTTATACAGAACCCAAATAGCCACATTAATAATTTGTCACAAAGTGTTCATACCAGGAACTTAGCAGAGTCATATTGAGGGGTGCTAAAGAGGAAGTACATAGCAAACAGAGTTACACATAGGTTTAGAGGGAGGGGTTCAGGATTACATAGTAACTAAGTGACATAAGTACATGCTTATAGTGCTGGGAATCAGAGGTAAGGCAGAATGGTAGTAAAATACATAAGAAAGTAATAAAGCATGTTGAAATTAAAGGGAAGGAGTAATCACATGGGTAGAATAACAAGTAGACATGCTAGTTGCAAGGTAAACAGCAGAACCACAAGTAGAAGCATAGTAATTGCAATATAAACTGAAACATATTATTTTGGAAGCTTCAAGTTAAACTGAAAACATACTAGTTAAAGGAGAGATTAAGTGCAGAATGAAGAGCAGTAATGTGTATAATCACTCAGTCTTGGCTTGCAGCTGACTGAGAATAGCAAGTAACCAGCAAGAATAAAAGAGAAAATGTATATGTGTGTGAGAGAGTTTAGAACAGTGTGTTCATTCGTGTCTGCTAAGAACAGAGTTGAGGTATTTATAGTTTAAAACATGCAGAAGAATAAGGTAAGGAGTACTAATTTATCACAGTTATAGGAAAAATCCCAATCAGAATCAATTAAGACCCGGACTCCCTTTAATTAGAGAGTCATAGTTCAAATGGACACAAGTTGTGTTAAACAAGGGAAAAATCAATTATAAAACTGATAATAGAAGTAATAAAAGTGTGTGGCGTGTAATTAAGGCTAAATACAGAATATTTCAAGTAAGAAAAGTATGTGAGAGATATAGACAACATGTTTATTGACATAAAAATAAGACAGAGTACAACTCAATTCTGGAAATTAGTCAAGAGAATATCGAGTGAGATCTCAATCACATGGAATCAATACCAATCAAGGAAAGTATCACACAAGTAAGGAAATAATTCAAAAATCAGCAACGGGTTCTAAGGAAAATACACCAAATCACATTTTTAAGGAAAATATCATAGCTCTAAGGAAAATATACAGAACCAGTAGAGAGTATTATGTAAACAAAATCAATAAAACAAATAATCTGGCCTATTAAATGATAAATAGCACATGTTGAACAAAAATCAGAGAAACCCTAAGCAAATAGTTAGAGGAACGGTAGAGAATCAGAAACATGCTAAAATCGTAAGGTAATGCTGAAAAATTAAAAAGAAATCGTTTTGTAAAAAGGTTTCAAAACCCTGGTCTTGAAAGTGAGGAAATCGTTTGAAAACAAAGAGATTTTTTGAGGAAAATATGTGAAAACCTTAAGATACACATAGATCTATTACAGATCTAGAAAGATCGGAAGATTTTAAAGTTGGGGTTTCCAGAGAAAACCCAGAGAAGGAAAAGAAAACTCAAAATATTACCGGCCTTTGGCCGGAAAGTGTAAAGATCTTACTCGAACGACCATAGACGGCTAGAAAGATGGCATGAGACCGGAGATGGGAGTGAACCGCCTCTGGGTCACTTGAGAACCTCAACCGGTGACACAAATGCGAAGGGAGGAGCCATAAGGCAGGTTAGAGGTGAAACCTCCATGGTTTCCGGCGAGGAGGTGGCCGGAGAAGGGAGATAGGGCTCAGTAGACGAAGCGTCTAGAGAGAGAGATGAGAGAACTCAGAGAGACGACTGAGTGTAACAAATGAGAGGGGAAATGAGACCGGGGGGTAGTCTTTAGGAATTAATATGGTGAGGACCAATCTGGTCCGTTGATCAGAAATGATCAACGGTCCAGATTAAAAGGGGATTTGGTCTGGATAGGATTTTAAGTCTGGGCTGGGTAATCGGGTTAGGGGTCGGGATTTAATTAGGCTAGGATTTAAAATAAAAGTGGCTAATTGTTAAATACCCCCATAAAAATAGATAAATAATTTATAAAAATGGCTAATAATTATGAAAAATGAAATTGATGCTTAATAGAGTAAATTAAGATGGTTAACCAGTATTTAAAAATACAAATGACTAGTTATTGAGTAAAAATAACATAAAACATATGATTAGGCTATAATTGCAAAGTTATTGCAATTATAGACAAATAGTGTCAATTATGAAATAATTTGGTCTTAATAAGACAAAAAAATGATATATTAAATCCAGAATACTTTTTTGCAATAATTTGTAAAGCAATTTATAATTAATTGTTAGAGATAAAAATACTGGATAAATTAATAAAAAATGTGGGAAAATTATAGAAAAATACCAATTGTTATGATACCTTGATTTTGAAGGTATATATGCAAGTTTAAAATAATTTGAGAAAAAATTAGATATCAACAATCGTTACAATCCAAACTCCCGTATTGAATTGATGGAAAGATGATGAAGGTCTTGTCTCCTCCAATGCTTTCCCAAAGCTTGCAAGGTCAAAAGGCCCTTCAAAAACGTCTTTTTGGTGTATTTATACCCTGTAGGAGTGGGACCAGGAGAAATTACCTTTTCCAAGCCGAAACAGGATAAATACTATGAAACAATTATAGAGGCGTGTCGTACATTGCGCCGCCTCATGCGGGGCACTAGTGGGGAAGTTCAGAGAGCACGTTCTGACAGATAACAACAAAAATGTACTACCAGGCCACCCCATGCGGCGTGGCAGCGAAAGCTTTCCAGAGTGAAATGTTTTTCTTTGGTTTTTGATATCCAATGTTGGCTCCCGACCCCCGTACGCAATCCTGGTTTAATCCCTTGGGCGTTTAGTTAGACTTCAAAGCTCCAACTTGTTCAATTTTTCTCCTGAATATCCTTTTAAATCAAAATCACTTTAAGCAAGGCATAAAACACATAATGATAGAATTCGAGGGTCCACAAAACTATAAGGAGAACCAAGATCTCTATTAGTTTCTAAAGATTACACAAACACAACATAAAGTAAATAACACTTAATTCCCAACTCACAGGATTAAAAACCACGACCTACCCTTGTAGGATTTCAACTTTACTACTGATCAAAACGTTTAGATTACAACCTATTTTAACCTAGTAATTAACTCCTTAATCCCTAACTAACTTCTAACTACCCTATTATAAGCCACTTTGTAATACCTCTATTACAAAGACTTCACCACTTGACTAACTCTAGCCAAGATACAAACGTAGGGATTTATGATTTACAAAGAGTTTCCTACACAATGCTTCTAAGTAAGCTAATTAGGAATTAAAATTAAGAATGATGGAAAAGTTACAACTCAACTAAGGACATACAATAACTTGATCTGGGAAACTGGTACATAGCAGTGTTGTTCTTTGTTCTTGATGCACTTAAGAATCGTTTGCTGGATGATCAATCACTGTTGGAATTGCTAGAGTAAATTTTGTAAGTGTTAAAGTAATGTTTTGTCATTGGTTTAGTGTTAATATAATATTTATGACATCACTTGAATGATGCAAGCAACTTGGGTACAAGATCCTTCCCAATGGAGTTGACTACTGCACTGTGATGTACTATTGCGTGTGCAGGCAGTCACTTTCCAGCTGCTGGAGAGTTTATTTGTATGATCACTAGGGAACTAAATTTCATTTGTTCCCCTTGTTATTTCTTTAACTTCTAACAGACTGACGAATATGTCCAACTTAAGTCTGGTTATTTACATATGCTTGAGAATGTGGACCAGATGTGTATCAAGTTCCTTATCTGGTCCTTGACATTAAGTTTGTTAGATCATCAATACATAACACAAGGTACTTATCACCTATCAATTTCCCACCTTTTGATGATTACAAACTTATAAATGAAAATCCTATGAAGAGCCACAAATAACCAGACAGTGAACCAGAAAAGCCATTGAGTTCCCCCGGAAACTGTATTCCCACTCAATCAGTTCACATCATTTATTTCAATTATGCACATACTTATTCTTCCCCCTTTTGGAATAAAATAAAGTAAAAGAAAAAAGAAGTCCAGCATGGTTGTGGCACAAACATGATAGAAAATAGAGACAAAATAGCAATGGTATACACAACAAAAAGGGAAAAGCTTGCATTAACTAATTTGATTTTACAATGGGAGAAGATTCAATGTTACCATCAACAATCCAAAGCAAACAAACAAAAACAAGTACCAGCCAAAAGAAACATCATTAGAAACAATTATAAGAGACGGACACTTAAAATCTTGACATTGAAGGGGACACTGTTTAGGGAGCACTAGAGAAATAGGGCTTAGAGTATGGGGTAAAGGTTTTGAGTACTAGATCCATGCGAGCATTCACATACATTTGCTTATTGAGCAATCTCTCTTTCAGATCCTCCACTTGTTTCTTGAGCTCAACATTTTCCTTAGTCACACGAGTAACCTCTGAGTTGTGAGAACTACTGGAACCAGGTGCCTCTTGAAGCTGATTGAGCTAACCCTAAAAAATAGCATTCCTTGCCTTTAACTTCCTCCGTATCACTGTTCTGAGCGTTGATCAATTGAGAGATAGTATAAGTGATTCTAACTCCTCCGACCTTGTCAATACACTCACATTCTTTGAGAGTGGTCTTGGAGAAAGTTTGCTTCTTAGTGCCCACTTTAGCATGTCCTAGAGGGACCTTGAAGAACTCAAAAACCTTGGTGAGAAGAAACCCATAAGGTAGCCCATGGTTACCATCTTTGAAGTCTGCCACTTTTTGCATATGCTCAATCATGATCCCAGGCAGATTAATGGTAGTGAATCCGTCCAAGGCTTTCATGAGGACCAGGTAAGCTCTGGAGGTAATGGATCGTTTCTCATCACGGGGAAGCAACACTTTATTTACCATCTCAAACAGTAGCTGATATACGATTAGGAGAGCCTCTTATGCACTCGTTCCCCCTAGTGGATTGCCATGTCTTTAACTATAGCATTTCTGAAATTGGAAGAGCATGCTCCTTGGACTGATGACAACCCTTCAGTAGGCACACCCAAAATTGACCCTAATAAGGCAAAGCCTATCACAATGTCAACCCCATTCACCAGCACACATATGTGATCATCTTCAATGAAGAAGTCGACATACAAACTCTGAACTTCCTCCTCAGACACTTTTAGACCATCATTTATAAACAACTGTGTCCATTGTTGGAAGTCACAAATTTCCACCAATTGCCGCATTCCGGCAAGCTCCACAATGTTAGGGGAAAATGTGCGGCCCCATAGTACCTTTTGATTCCTTAATTTTGCTTCCCCAAAACTCTGGGATTCCTCAACTTTTGCTTTCTTGGAGGAACCAAACTCCTCATCAACATCAATGTTTCTTTCCATAGACTTGCGAGTAGACTTTCCCTTCTCAGCGGACTTTGCAGACACCGTTTGCATAGACACATGTTCACCAAAATCTTCCACCACTTTCTTCCACTATCTTGTCACCATATTCTTCCATCAAATTTTCACTAGAGACAGCCTCATCATTAGTGTTTGGACTCTCAACACTACCAGAAGTTTTCTTTATGGACTTAGAGAGAGAGTGCTTCTGTGAGCGCTTGTCAATCAAGGAACTAGGTTCCTCATCTACTTCCTCATCCACATTGACAACATGCACTGACTTCTCATGTACAACCTTCACATTCTTCACTAATTTCCTCCTCCTTTGACTACCCTAGATTTTCTTAAGGGGGGACTAAAGAGCCTCTTTCTTTTGCAACCTTGTAGTGGGTCTCTTAGGAGTTGGGTCTGGAGTCGCAATGGGTTTACGCCTAGCCCGGATAAAGCTAGAAATGGCAATATCGTCTAAATCTTCTTCACTATCTCAATTTCTTCACCAGATAAGGATCACATCTCAGGCACCACCATGGACAGAGGCTCAACAAAAAAATTGGGGAGAGGGAGCAGGATCAATACTAACATGGGGCTCTTGAGAGGACCCCTGAGTTGGATCCTCCGAGGAGGGATCAGGTCATTCATTAGGTACCCTAGTAGTATTGTCCTGTGCTGATTGTTCAACAGGCACAAACTCTCTCTCTCTCTCTCTCTCTCTCTCTCTCTCTCTTCTAGTACTATCTGAGGCTCTTACCCCTGAGGCTCAGACCCATCCACACCTCCTTCGACAATAACCGCTCCAACCGCTATAGAGAGCATATTTTCTATTGCCTCTTTCTCTTTTGGTTCCATGCAAAACTAAGCAGAAGGAGGAGTGTTACATGAGGACTCAAGACCAGTCTTGGTTGAGTCAGCTGCTCTATAATCATCATACATGTCTACCTATAACAGTATAGAAATGAGTTAGCCTTTTCCAGAAAACACTTCTAGCTAATTTGACTGTACATTTCTTTCATATCCAATCCTTGAGAGACTAGGTTCTCAGTTGGGTTTTATCAACCCCAGTGCCAGGAGATTTCTTTCAAAATGTTCTCTGCTCAAGGCTTTTGTGAAAATGTCTATAATCCGATCTTCAATGCTGAAAAACTTCATACAGATGAGCCCCTTTCCAACATTGTCTCTGAGGAAATGATGATGCACATCAATGTGCCTGGTCCTCTTATGTTGGACTGAGGTTTTGGCCATGTTGAGTGCACTTGTATTGTCGCACAGGATGGGAACATAGTTAGAGAATACTCCAAAGTCTTCCAACTGTTGTTTGATCCACATCCATTGAGCACAACAAGATGCAACTGCTACATATTTCGCTTCTGCAGTTGAGAGTGCCACCACATTTTACTTCCTTGTACCCCATGAGATTAGACAGGAACCTAGAAAATGTGCCATTCTAGACGTGCTTTTACTGTCTACCTGATATCCTAGGTAATCAGCATCAGCATATCCAATAAGATCAAAGTTGTCTCCTAAGGGATAGTAGAGAACCAGGTCATGTGTTCCCTTGAGATATCTCAATATTCTTTTGGCACCCTTAAAATGATATTCCTTTGGATTGGATTGAAACTTTGCACAAAGACCCACGCTGAACACAATGTCTGGTCTGCTTGCAGTGAGATACAAGAGTGACCCTGTGATGCCTCTATACATGGTCTGGTTTAGAGGGGAACCAGGTTCATCCATGTCTAGACGCGTAGCTGTGGCAATAAGGGTGTCAATAACTTTTGATTCTTCCATGTTGAATCTTTTTAGCAGCTCTTTGATGTACTTCTGCTGACTTATCAATGTTCCTTTTCGTGATTGCTTCACTTGAAGTCCTAGGAAGAAATTTATTTCTCCCATCATGCTCATCTCAAACTCACTTCCCATGAGTTTTGCAAATTCTTCACATAGAGAGTTGATTGTGGCCCCAAAGATGATATCATCAACATACACTTGAACAATGAGCAGGTTCCTCCCTTGTTTCTTCAGAAAAAGTTTGTTGTCAATTTTCCCTCTTGTAAAACCATTTTCAGAAAAAGCCTGGGGAGTCTGCTTTAGCCCATTCAACGCTTTGTCCAATTTGAACACATGCTCAGGATGCTCGTGACACTAAAATCTAGGAGGCTGCTTGACATAAACTTCTTCTTTTAGGAAGCCATTCAGAAGTGCACTTTTGACATCCATTTGGAACAATATGAACTCCATATGAGACGCAAAGGCAATAAGAATTCTAATAAATTCCATTCGAGCAACTAGAGAAAATGCTTCATCATAATCAATCCCTTCTTCCTGATTGTATCCTTGAACTACAAGCCTTGCGTTATTTCTTGTTGTATTTCCAAACTCATCAAGCTTATTCCTGAATACCCACCTGGTCCCTATAATGGTTTGATATGTAGGTCGAGGAACCGGGTGCCATACCTTATTTCTTTCAAATTGATGCAGCTTCTCTTGCATGGATGTTATCCAGTCTGCATCCTTCAATGCTTCTTTGATATTTTTGGGCTCTATTTGGGAAAGAAAGGCTGAAAAGGCAAGTGAGTTTCTGGTTTTTGATCTGGTTTGCACTCTTGAGTCAAGAGGGATGATTACGTTGTCAAGAGGATGTGAGCTTTTGTGCTTCCAATTTGGTACCTGAACCTCATTGATAGAGGACCTAGGTATGTCTGGCTGAAGTTCTTGGATGCTTCTTATTTCAACAGGTGGAGTTCCTTGGACTGCATCAATAACTATTCTATCAACTTCAGTTATTGAGATCGTGGGACCAGGTTCCTTTCCAATGGATGGAGATGTAGTTGCATCATCTTCACTGGATTCCTTGACATGACTCATCATGTCTGCTTTTCCATTTTCCATGTCAATAACTTCACCTGGAACAAATAAAGGTTCTCCATCTTGATCAATATGCTTGTCCTTCTCACAGGAGTGGTGAGATTCATCAAAGATCACGTGTACACTCTGCTCAACACATTGATTTCTTTTGTTGTATACTTGTCAAGCTTTGCTTTGGGATGAGTATTACAGGAAGATTCCTTAACCACTTTTGGCTTCAAATTTTTGAAGTGCTTATTTTCCATTGTTGAGAACATAACATTTGCAGCCAAATGTCCTCAAATGTGTCAACTTGGGCTTTCTTCCATTCAGCAACTCATAAGGTGTTTTCTTTAGAAGGGACCGGATCATGCACCTGGTTATCAAGTAGCATGCAGTGTTGATTGCTTCTGCCCAGAAATATTTTGCAGTGCCACTTTCAATTAGCATTGTACTCGTCATGTCTTTAAGAGTCATGTTCTTCCTTTCTACAACATCGTTTTGTTGTTGTGTTCTTGGAGTTGAGAAGTTATGAGTAATGCCATTATCGACACAGAATTCATCAAATTTGGCATTATCAAACTCTATTCCGTGGTCTGATTTGATGCAAGCTACACTTGTTCCCATCTTCACTTGGATATTCTTGACAAAAGCAACAAATAATTGGAAGGTTTCATCCTTTGTTATGAAAAATAGGTCCAAGTGAATCTGGTGTAGTCGTCCACTATTACAAAAATATATCTTTTTCCTCCTATGCTTGTCACCCTCATAGGGCCACATAGATCCATATGAAGAAGATCAAATGGTTCTCACTTCTTATTTAGGTTTGAATGAGGATCTGACATGCTTCCCTTTTGCACACGCATCACACACCTTGTGATCCTTGAAGCTTGACTTGGGCAGACCGCAAACCATGTCCTTCTGGACTAGTTTGTTCAGTAAGGAAAAGCTTTCATGCCCTAGCCTTTTGTGCCAAAATTTAACATCATCATCAACAACTCTTAGACATCTGATATCACCACTCTACAGGGACTCAAAATCAGCAACATAAATGTTCTTGTATCTCTTGGCCACTAACACCACTTCAAACCAGTCACAAGATTTGTGACTGTGCATATCTTTGACAAAAATTCCACCTTGTTTCCTTTGTCACATATCTGAGAGATACTTAGCAGCCTATTCTTCAAACCATTGACATAGTATACATTCTCAATTGTGAGAGTGAGTGACTTGCCAATCCTTCCAACTCCCAGAACGTATCCCTTTTTGCCATTTCCAAAGGATACACTCCCTCCTTCCAGGGCTTTCAGTGAAAGAAAATCAATTGTGATTCCAGTTAAGTGCTTTGAGAAACCATTATCCATGTACCATTGTTGGATTCTTCCCTTCACTGCTCCTTGCACAAGGATTTCAAGGGTTAGATTTAGGAACCTAAACAAGTTTGGGTCTTGTAGTGAGGAAAACGATGAATGAGTGTTATTTTAGTCCAGGCAGGCATTATGCGTTTTTTATACAAGGGACCAGGTTCTCTAGCAGTAGTTACATTCTTAGCAAAAACTTTGTTTTTCTGTTGTGACTGAGCCCTAGCCTTGCAGTTTTCCTTAAGGTGCCCATTGTTACCATTGTGAGTACAAAGACAATTATCGGGTGTAGTAACATACTTGCTATGAGGATTGTAGGGTGTCTTTTCCCTTCGAAAACTGATTCCCTGCATGTTCCCCCGATTATTAATGTACATGGCAGTGATAACATCAGAGGACTAGGTCCATTTGAGTGACTTTTCAAGATCACTCTTGACTCTTCCTAGTTCTTCCTGGAGTTGTTGTTCTTTTCAAGTTCAACACATAGTCTAGACTTCACTGTATTCATCTCATCTTCAAGCTCAAGATGTGATTCATTAACAAATTCCTTACCTTTGTGAAGAGTCTCATCCCTACCTTCTCCTTTTAGTTTCTTAATTGTATCATTCAGATCCACTACAACAGCTAGCAGGTCATCTCTCTCTCTCGAGCTCATCGTTAACAACTCTTTTGGTTAAGATATCTTTTTCCTTTTCAACACTTTCAATGGTTTCCTTCAAATCAACTAGCAGTACTACTAGATCATCTCTATCAAGTTCTAAATTAGCAACTATTTCAATTAAGACCTCTTTCTCTTTCTTAGCACACTCAATCGTTTCTTTTAAATCAACCACAACAGCCACTAGATCATC
This sequence comes from Nicotiana undulata, assembly GCA_005239495.1. NCBI lineage: Eukaryota > Viridiplantae > Streptophyta > Magnoliopsida > Solanales > Solanaceae > Nicotiana > Nicotiana undulata. The sequence goes on from ML262745.1 coordinate 48,241, forward strand.
TCTTTCATGTTCTACATTAGTGAATTTCTCAGTTAGGACATCCTTTTCTTCTTTCAAACTCTCAATAGTTTCTTTCAAATCTACCTCAACGACTACCAGGTCATCTCTAGATTATTCTGCTTCTCCTAATTCCACAGTTAGAACATTTTTATCATTTATAAGTCTGTGGTATGAATCTATTAAAACATTTTCCAAAGACATAAGTTTTTGAGGAGAGTAAGATTTCAGATTTTTGTGAACATCCCAAAAATATACCTCATCATTGTCATCGTCTTCATCATCAGACTGATCCACTAAGGCAAAAATGGAGTCGTACTCAGTTACTTCACTTGCTACTTCCATCATTGAACTGTCACCATGATCATTTTCTTTTTCAGATTCACTGGAGAAGTCTCCCCATGCAGCAATAGCTTGTTTAACAACATTGTCAGCGACATTATTTATCTAGAAGCGTTTATCAGGAACAAGGTTTCTCTTGGTTGCTTTGTCTGTGTTGTGCTAGAATTGATCCTGCTTTAGGAGGGGACAATCCTTGATGAAGTGTCCTGGCTTGCCACATTTGTGACAGAGGTCATAATTTTGTGGCTTGCTAGAACTACCCCTTTTTTGAATGCCTCCATTTCTATGAACCATTTTCTGAAATCTTCTTGTCAAGTAAGACATATCACCATCCTCACCACTTGAATCATTGTTGTCTTTCTTCAGGACCATGTTTTTATTTCCTTTGGGCTCTCTTCTTTCATTGTCCTTCTTTTTCTTCATTTCATATGTTTTCAGATTGCCAACCAATTCATCGATGGTCAGCTTCTGCAAGCCTTTCGCCTTTGTAATGACATTCACTTTGCTTTCCCAGGAGCTGGCAGTACACTAAGGATTTTCCTGACAAGCTTGTTTCTTGGAATAATTTCACCAAAAGAGTGGAGCTCATTAATGATAGAGGTGAAGTGAGTATGAATATCTTAGATAGATTCATCATCTTTCATCCTGAAGAGCTTATATTCAGTTGTGAGCATATCGATCTTTGATCGCTTGACCTGTGTTGTTGATTCGTGAGCTGTCTGGAGAGCTTCCCAGATTTCCTTGGTTGACTGACATGCCAATATCCTATTGTACTTATCAGGGCTAATACCACAGACAAGGATTGTTTTTGCCCGAAAATTCTTCTCTATGGCTTTTCAATCGGCATCATTGAATTCTTTTCTTGTTTTGGTAATAGTTGTAACAGGGTCACCACTGGTTTTTGTGGGAACAAAGGGTCTATCACAGATGACGTCCTAGAGCTCGAAATCTTTAGCCATGATGAAATCGTGCATCCTAGTCTTCCACCATCCATAATACTAGCCATTGAACCTTGGTGGCCTGTAGGTAGACTGACCTTCTTCAGAGTTTGGTGGAGCAGCCATGATGATCCTTTCTAGGTGTTAGCCTGATAGATAACACCTGATAGAAAGAACCTGCTCTGATACCAATTGATAGAATTCGAGGGTCCACCAAACTATATAGAGAATCGGGTTCTCTATAGTTTTCACAGATTACACACACGGCAGAATGTAAATGACATTGAGAGTTTTACGCAGAAAATTTCCAGCTCAACGGAATCAAAAATCACGACCTACCCTTGTAGGATTTCAACTTCACGACTGAACAGAACGTTTAGATTACAACCTATTATAACATATAAGAATTAACTCCTTAATCCCTCACTAACTTGTAACAACTCTATTACAAGCCACTTTGTAATACCTCTATTACAAAGACTTTACAACTTGACTAACTCTAGCCAAAACACAAACGCATGGGTTTGATTTACAATGAGTTTCCTACACAATGCTTCTAAGTAAGATAAATAGTAATTACAAATAAGAACGATGACAAAGTTACAACTCAACTAAGGACATACAATAACTTGATATGGGGAACTGGTCCATAGCAGTGTTGTTCTTTGTTCTTGATGCACTTGAGAATCGTTTGCTGGATGATCAATCATTGTTGGAAGTGCTTGAGTAAATTCTCTAAGTGTTCAAGTAATGTTTTTCATTGGTTTAGTGCTAATATAAAATTGATGACATCACTTGAATGATGCAAGAAACTTGGGTGCAAGATCCATTCTAATGGAGTTGACTGCTGCACTGTGTTGTACTTTTGCGTGTGCAGGCAGTCACTTTTCAACTGTTGGAGAGTTGAGTGGTATGATCACCAGAGGAACTGAAGTCCATCTGTTCCTCTTGCTGATTCTTTAACTTCTAAAAGACTGACGAACATCTTCAGCTTAAGTCTGGTTATTTTCATATGCTTGAGAATGTGGACCAGATGTGTATCAGGTTCCTTATTTGTTCCTTGACATTAAGTTTGTTAGATCATCAAAACATAACACAAGGTACTTATAACCTATCACATAATAAGTGCAATACACTAACATTCAGGCTCAAACACGAGTAAAATACAGTAATTAGAGTGCAAACTTTGACTAAAATATGTGATTCTAGCCTACCATCATGCTTCTAGACTACCATCATGATTCTAGCCTACCATCATGAAAATTATGTCATTTCTCGGTACCACATTATTTTTTTCACCGTGGTGGCCTGACTCGGCGTCAACATTCAAGTGAGAAGACTGAGAATTGACATTCTCAGGTTAACCTAAAATCAAACGTCAAAGAATAAGTGCAAATAGGGTGTGTTACTGAGACTCGTATTAAATCACCACTATCATCCTTTTCCCCACGGTGGGCGCCAAACTTTCTACCCTTAAAAATGAGTAACAATTAAATTTGTTCGCAACTTAAAGGATACGTGATTTAATTTAACACGAATGATCTAATAACAACAAATAATTAAATTAAAAAGAGAAAATGATCAAACCAAACGCAATGTAACAATTAAGCATGGCTTTGGATTGAACACTAAAATTGGCTCCGATCGAGTCCTCGATACGGGCTCGGTTGTAACTAAAGAAAAGGGGAACTGAAGAACACTTTGAACAACATCTAGAATCCAAAAATGAATTTTATTGCTTTGATATGCGTGCCAACAATGGTTTAAATGAAAAAGTTATCCCTTTTATATAGTAGGTGAGTTCTAATCCTAGTACAAGTCGCAATAAGGTGAAAATCTTCTTTTTTTTGGTAAATGGTGACCTACAACTGATATCGGGCGGGATTTGCACTGTAATACCCGGTTGAGGGCGAATATCATGTCACCCCGCTTATCGTGCTTAACCGTTCTACTTTTTCCTCAATCTCGAACCTCCACTATGCCCGGACTCGATGCTCAGTTGTGCATGTCCGATCTCGGATGCACTGTCCGTCCTCTCCGATCTCAGAAACTAGGAACCCTTCGACTTTACTCGAGGTTGGTCAGATCATGCTTCCCTCTCGTTTCTTTACCTGAAAATCGGAGGTAACATTATCCCCTATTTTACCCGTACACGCATATACTTCAGTTGCTTTTCTTGTTAGAGTTAATAATAGTACATATCTAATAATCTTAGTTCTGTAATCAACATCACAACTCATGCATATCTGTTTCTTCTGTGGTTCTTTTCCTATTTGCTTTTGTTTTCTCATTCTTTTAGGGGGGCGGTGGGCTTTATTTATGCGGTCCATATATTACTCAGTTTACGATCAAAGTTGGTGATTAATTAGTCTTCCTTTAATTTTAAAACAATTTCCTACCGATACAATGTACGGTTTACTGTTTGGATGATGGGAATTTGGAATATGCACCTTAGCTAAAGTAGAAGCTCCGGTATTTCTTGTAAAAGAAGGCGTTGCAGCAAATCAGGATCGACTTGGTTAGTGTTTTTTATAAGGATTTTTTTTATCTTGCTTGAAATTTCTAGGCTGGACATGTTATGAAATAAAGGAATCTCACAGTAAGAAAAAGGCAGGCGCTTGTTTTAACTGTATTAAGTTGCAAAAAAAACAACAACTAAGATTCAGCTCCCAGCAAGTTGGGTCTGACTATATGAATACTCATTGACGACTTTATTCCATTTTAATCATCTCCCGCCAATGTTGTGCATGTACAACTAAAAGGTATTAGAAAATCTGCATTTATTAAGTTGAAACTAGTACTAGTAACAGGCATGTACCTACTTTTGCATCATATTTAATTGTATATGAACAATTAATCCAGACCATAATAATTTGGAGAGCACTTCAAACTCGGAGTTTCAACACAGCCCCATTCCGATGAAGTGAAGAAGTCAGTAAAAAATATAAGCATTAAAGTGATTAATTACTCCTTTGAGCTCCTCTGTTACACCTTTGTTGGCCCAAGTGAAGGTTAGTTTTGAAGATTGACAAAGGAAGCTCAGGCATGAACCAAGTCCATCCCTTATGTATATAGACACGGGCAGATTCGAGCATATGGGATGCACGTGAAGGAAATAAGCTTAACTTGGTATAATTAATATCTCCCTATCGAAACGTTTGCATAATTGATAAGGAGAAGGACTCCTTACTCAAAGAAAACACTATCCAAGATGAAAGAGTTGGAAGTTGAGATCAACTAGAACTCTTCCACCAAGGAAGAGTAGCATTTGAACTCTAGTTCTTTTCTATTCTACTAACTCTATAAATTGCAGGATGTTCTCACTTTACAGGTAATGCACAAACGTAGAAGTTAAACGTGAATTGAGAGCAAAATAACAAGGCATTTTTCAAGCAATTCGTAGATGATTCAAGTGTGCAAGCCTGAAGCTAAAGAGACCATATAGAAGAACCGGTTCCAAGTGTCTGTCTTCAATTAAAGTTCAATTATAGTAGGTGTTTTCATATTGTACCTTTCAGCTTTATCTAGAAGCAATTGTAATAGGTACTCAGAGTATTCAAGTTAGAGTTAACTTGAAGTTGTCGCAACAGTTTTGCTACAAGGGATTAGAGTTAGTCCTAGGTTTACAAAAGTGTTTTGTAAATGCAGTTTTTGGCTTATTGATTTAGTGGAGAGTTTGGGAAAATCCTACTGAGAAGTAGGTCGTGATTTTTTCACCTTTTGAGCCAGGTGTTTTCCACATAAAATACTTGTGTTATTTACTTTCTGCATTTACTATTTCAGCAATAGTAGGTTAAGAAACACATAGAAGAACCAGGTCCTTCTATAATCCGTTTAGGCAAAACATCGGGCACCACATAAATCACTCCCCCACCCCACTCCACCCCCACCCTGTTGTGTGGTATTAAAGTTAAAACATCAATTGGTATTAGAGCAGGTTATCCTTAAAGAGGTTAACACATGAGGAGAAGATCAAGATGAGTGCACCACCTGGAAACTCGGAAGGTCAATCCACTGCTAGGCCACCAATTTTTAATGGTTAGTACTACTCCTGGTGGAAAACAGAATGAGAGACCATATCATAGGAGAAGACTATGAGCTATGGGGCATTGTCACTGATCGCCCCCTGGCTACCATGAAGAAGAATGCTGAAGGAGTAGATGTGCCAAAAACAAGAGCTGACTGCACTGCTGAGGACTTGAGAAAATAGGAAAAGAATGCCAAGGCCAAGAAATGACTGTGTGTGGACTTGGTCAAGACGATTACAGCAGAATTCAAAGTTGTACTATTGCTATGGAAATTTGGGACACTTTGCAAGTGGCTCGTGAAGGGACACCTCAGGCGAAGAGGTACAGAGGAGCTCTACTATATTCTCAATATGAGAATTACACTATGGAGGAAGGGGAAATAGTCCAAGAGATGTATAAAAGGTTCACCACATTGACAAATGAACTTAAGTCTCTTAGAAGGATTATTCTTGAAGAAGACAAAGTTGAGAAGATTTTGACAAGGGTTCTGCCAGTCTCTTGGGAAAGAAAACTCACTGACATTCAGGAATCAAACAACATTTCCACTCTTAAGTTGCATGATCTAATTGGAAATCTCACTACTTATGAACTTAGAAGGCAAACCATGAAGATGGATGTACCCAAGAAGGAAAGGAGCCTGGCATTCAAAACCACTGAAGGTTCTGATCTAGAGGAAGATGAAATTGCTCTGATCACAAAGGACTTCAAGAAGTACCTAATGATAGGAAAGGGTCCTTCAAGAAGTGGAAGCTACAGCAAACCAACGGTTCCTGAAAAACTGACCCATGAGGGCTGCTACAAGTGTGGGAAGACTGATTACCACATCAAAAATTGCCCTCAATGGGAAATTGAATGGAACAAGGAAAGAGCTTAACGAAGAAATAGGAAGAAGGAACAAGTTCAATCCAAGAAGAACAAAGGATCAACAAAGGCTATGGGTGTTTATTTGGGGGAAAGCTCAGATGAAGACTTAGATGATGAAGATGGAGATGAACAAGCACTTATGGCAATTGGAGAATCCAATGAGGAATCTGAGGTAAGTGTAATTCATCTCAATTACAAGATTAAATATTTGTCTAAAGAAAGGCTATCTTAGTTACTTCTAGATTTCATTGATGAATCTAAGGATATAAACAATGAAAAGGAACAATTGTCTAAGGAATGTGTGATTTTAAAAGCAATGTGTAAGAAACTGGAACTTAGGGTTAGTGAGGCTGTAAGTGAAAATACTACACTAAAGAACCAGGTTCATGCATTTGAATCAAATGTTCTAGAACTTAGATCTGAAAACCTAAAACTGAAATTAGGAACAAGTAAGAAGACAATTGATTGCACACAACTCACTCTAGAAGAAAATGTAGGTAAATTGAAAGATGAGTTGTATAAACGGGATGAACAGGTAAGAATTCTGAAGGAGGATCTAGGAAAGGTCAAGCATGAACTAGACGGAACTTGTAAATGGAACAGGTCTTCCAATGCTCTTTCATGGCTACAGGAACATCATAGTAGCAATAGAAGGGGACTTTGCTTTGGGAATCTTCCACCTAAATGGGATCCCAAAAGCAAGTACTTTACACTTCCTAAGAACGAGATATCTACTCACTGTGGTAAAACAGGTCACTATAAAAGCGAATGTAATGAAAAATAAAAGGCAAGCCAAAAGAACAAAGAATTTGTTCAAGGGAAGAATAGGATACCAAGTTGGGATAAAAAGAATTTAATTCATCCTTTTGGCTCTAGAAAAGGACCCAAATAAGTTTGGGTTCCTAAGAATAACCTCTAATTTCTTTTTGTATGTCCAAGTAAAGGGGAGAAGCCAAATATGGTACTTGGATAGTGGCTGCTCAAAGCACATGTCAGGAAGCAAGAACCAGTTCCTTTCACTTGAGGACCTCATAGGAGGTAATGTCTCCTTTGGAAATGGGAAAAAAGGTGAGATCGTTGTGGTTGGTAAGGCATGTAAGACTGATTCTCACTCTATTGAGAATGTCTACTTGATAGATGGCCTAAAATATAGTCTAATTAGTGTATCACAACTGTGTGATAGAGGTAAATTGGTAGCATTCACCTCTACCAAATATTTTGTGATTAATCATACCACTCACAAGATTGTTTTGCAGGGAAAAAGAGTGAAATATATATATATATATATATATATATATATATATATTGTATATCCGTCACACTTTTAGAAAATGAACTCACTTGCTAATGTGTGTTGGACAAAGATCCCATCCTTTGGCACAAGAGACTTGGAAAAGCAAGTCTGCACAAATTAGTCTCCAGGGACTTGGTGATAGGACTGCCTAACATCAAGTTCAAGGAAGACAAAGTTTGTGAGGCTTGTGCAATGGGGGAAGTAGGTAAGATCCTCTTTTAAGCACCACCAAAACGATTTAACTGGTCCATATGGATCTCTGTGGTCCAATGAGAACATCAAGCAGAGGTTGTAAAAGATATGATATGGTGCTTGTTGATGATTACTCTAGGTTTACTTGGACATTGTTTTTAACATCTAAAGATGAAGCATTTGATATGTTCACTTCTTTTGTTAGAAAAACCCAAAAGCAACTAGGTAATCAACTTGCATCAATTAGGTCTGATCATGACACTGAATTTGAGAATGCTAAATTTGCTGAATTTTGTGATGAGCATGGCATAGATGATAACTTTTCTGCTCTTAGAACTCCGCAACAAAATGGAGTAGTTGAAAGAAAGAAAAGGACACTTGAATATATGTCTAGGACTATGCTTCTTTCTAGTAAACTACCCAATAGCTTCTTGGCAGAAGTTGTAAATACTGCATGCTACATCATAAATAGGTGCATGACTAGACCTCTTGTTGCGAAGAATCCCTATGAGTTACTAAAATGGAGAAAACCAAATATATCCCATCTTAGGGAATTTAGATGCAAGTGCTTTGTGCACAACAATGGTAAAGACTCCCTAGGCAAGTTTGATCCCAGAAGTGATGAGGGAGTATTGTTGGGATATTATTCACATAGTAAAGCTTATAAGGTCTATAACAAAATAACTATGTGTGTTGAAGAAAGTGTTCATGTGGCTTTTGATTAAACTAGCATTCTTTCTTAGAGACAAGAACATGATGATGAAGCAATTGGGATGGTAAGAAACTTAAGTAAAACCACACCCTGACTGAATCTGCACTTTAAGAAGGAACATGTGATGGAACATGTTCGTCCACCCAGAGCAACATGACAGGGGGAATAGAACAAATAGGAAATGATCCTCAAACCTTAATGGAACCTGTTCCACAGCAACAAAACAATGAAGGAACATCAAGGAGAAACCACTTGGTTGTGAAATCTTACAAGTATCAAAGTTCTCATCACATTTAGAACATAATTACTAATCCAACCTCTGGAATCAAAAACAGATCTTCATTAAGAAACCTTTGTGCTTTTGATGCTTTCTTATCTCTTATTGAACATAAAAATGTTGTTGAGGCTTTGCAGGATGCAGACTGGGTAAATGCAATGCAAGATGTAGTGAAGAAGTCGGTAAAAAATATAAGCATTAAAGTGCTTGATTACTCCTTTGAGCTCCTCCGTTACACCTTTGTTGGCCCAAGTGAAGGTTAGTTTTGAATATTGACAAAGGAAGCTCAGGCATGAACCAAGTTCATCCCTTATGTACATAGACACGGGCAGATTCGAGTATATGGGATGCACGTGAAGGAAATAAGCTTAACTTGGTATAATTAATATCTCCCTACCAAAAAGGTTGCATAATTGATAGGAGAAGGACTCCTTACTCAAAGAGAACACTATCCAAGATAAGGAAAGAGTTCGAAGTTGAGATCAACTAGAACTCTTCCACCAAGAAAGAGTAGCATTTGGACTCTAGTTCTTTTCTGTTCTACTAACTCTATAAATTGAAGGATGTTCTCACTTTACAGGTAATGCACAAACGCAGAAGTTAAACGTGAATTGAGAGCAAAATAACAAGGCATTTTTCAAGCAATTCGTGGGTGATTCAAGTGCGCAAGCCTGAAGCTACAGAGACCATATAGAAGAACCAATTCCAAGTGTCTGTCTTCTATTCTAGTTCAATTGTAGTAGGTGTTTTCATATTGTACCTTTCAGCTTTATCTAGAAGCAATTGTAATAGGTACTCAAAGTATTCAAGTTAGAGTTAACTTGAAGTTGTCGCAACAGTTAGAGGTTGTTTGCTACAAGGGATTAGCGTTTGTCCTAGGTTTACAAAATTGTTTTGTAAATGCAGCTTTTGGCTCATTGATTTAGTGGAGAGTTTGGGAAAATCCACGTGAGAAGTAGATCGTGGTTTTTTCAACTTTTGAGCCATGTATTTTCCACGTATAATACTTGTGTTCTTTACTTTCCGCATTACTATTTCAACAATAGTAGGTTAAGGAACACATAGAATTACCAGGTCCTTCTATAATCAGTTTAGACAAAAAATCGGGCACCACACAAATCACACACCCCTCCCCCCTCTTGTGTGGTATTGAAGTTAAAACATCAACCTTTTTTCAAGTTTACTAATAAAAATATTAATCCTACTTGTTATGCTGGTAGTGGAGGCTATTTTACCTTAAGAGCAGCAAATATATGACGAGGTGTGCATGGTTATGAGGAAATAGTTGATTTAATAAAGGCATGGAATAATTAATAATTAAACAAATGGTGGATGCTACCCGTTATTTTTATTATTCACCAAACATGAGATTAATTTATGTGGTCCCATACAATCGATATTATTGACCAATTTATAACTTGGACCATATGGTGAGTACGTAATTTCTGTGAGGGTATATTTGACATGAAGATACAACTCAAAAATTGACATTGAATTGATCAATTTGCCTATTTGGTATGTTGGGTTTGGGAGTCGGTTGTCTGAAAATTAAAGAAATGCGGAGGATTAGGGTAAATAAGAGGATATAGGAGGCGACACGTGGCAATAAGAGGGGATAGTTAATAAATGATCAACGACTTGGACATTGTAAATCCAATGGCTGAGATGTATTAGATACAACGATGCAGAAATTAGATGTAGTTGAAGAGATTGGGCTGCTTATAACAGAATTGGGTTGGCCCAACAGAATCAGTTTTGGACCGGTAATTTCCCTCTCACCTCTCTCAATTCTTTCCAACTCTCATACTCTCTCTTCTTCTTCTTCTTACCTCACCCTAATTCTCTCTTTCAGGTTAGAGCTTATCAATGGAGTTGCAAATTATTTTCCATTTCAATTTGCAATTGCCACTGTAACTGAGTTGAGGAATAATAAATTCAGTTGATCGTTGAGAATTCTCGTTTCTTTTAGCTACTTTTCATTTCAATTCTATTAGTTAATTACATGGTATCATGTTTCATTGTCTTTAATTTCAGCATAAAAGATGGTAAAAAATTCACCAAGGTACAAATCTTTTGATATTTTCTCAATTTAGTTTGTTTCGTAGAACCATGGGTTGTGTATAAGCTTAAAACTATCACCAGATTATTTTCTTCCCTATAGATAGATAGATATATAGAGAGAGGATGTTTGTTTCCTTGTTTTAGAAATTATTTTTATAGTTAAATTCCTTTGTTCTCGAATAATAAGTTGATTAAACAAATAAAGAGTATAATGGTAGATTGGGTGCATGACGCGCTTTATTACGTAACTAGTCTCTCGACTCACGCATTGCGCATGTGCCCCATATAAACTATTGATTACAAAAATTTAAACAAGCATACAAATATTATTAGAAATTGACTTATAAAAATGATCAGTGTTCATATTTAATTAACTCAATAAAGGAAGAACATTTGAATATAAAGTTTTATAAAATTTAAGGAAGTAATTAGCCAGTATTAAGAATGACAAGAATATTATTTGATTTGACACACCTCAAAGTTTTCTTATGCCAAAATATTGTAAACAACTTTAATTAGCAGAAGATTGTATATACTCATGATTAAGTAAGCTAAAAATTTCAAGACACGTTTTATACAGAATTTTTTTATTTTAAAGGATAAAACGTCATTCAACTTTTAATGGACATTTTGGTGATTTAACATTTTACATTGATTAGGATTCTCATATTTATAAAAGTAATAACAGATAGATAATGAATAGTATTGTGGTTAAATACTCGGTAGAAGAAACAAAAATCAAATTTGAAAAAAGAATTACTAAAAGGGAAATAGGGGAAAGAAAGTGTTGCAGATGATAAAAATTAACGCGTAATTTGCAACAGAATATTGGACAAATCAACATGTGCATAACTCACCCAACCCCTTTTGTATAATGTGATAATCCTGCAACATCTGATTATCAATTATTATGAACAAATTAAAATGAGAGTTAGATAATATATGTCCAAATACATGCTTACAAGCAGTGGGGCTCCAGCATAAAAACATAGAACTTTTCTTTTCCAAATTTAAATGAAAGTTCTTGAATGAGATAAATTTTTTCAGATAAAAGTTTCCTGGTCACATAACTTTTTTATTTTTTAGTATGTTGGAGCTACTTAGAGGCCTCCAATTATTTTGACTTGATATCTAGACGCACTAATCTACGTGCTTGAGATTTCATCGAATTACACTCTAAAATTTTCAACAAGATCAATTATTAAAGGCATCTATATCATCTAGTTATATTGACAAAATCGACATGTTAGAATATCTAACTTTTGTTGAATAAGATCGAGCATACAAAAAAGTAAAAACTGCCACATCCAAGAACACCTAATGCTAACTAACTAACCAAAGAATTTTTTTTCACTTCAAGTCTTTACACAAACATCAAACTCCAGTTAAAGTATTTTCAAATAAAGCAAGTATCGAAAGAGGTGAAATAATATATAAAATATACAAACTAGCTCTCTAGATACGTATGAGAATACGAGGGAGACAAATAAAGAAACAACAAGGAAAACAGGAATAAGGAACAATCAAACTATTACTTTGTATCTCTTGAATTCAATTTATATGAATTGCACTTGCAAACAGCTCCATAAACGTGGTTCTTGCTAGAATCTACATGTGTGCTTGCCAATGTGAATTCCATCCTCAGTTACATGGTATTCAAATAGAACAACTTTTTAATCATGGGAGAGCAGAATTAATTCGCATTGATCTCATTCGGGCTAGCTTTGTTTTCTAGTTTCATCGTGTGTTTTATGGGACCAAGCTCATAAGAATAAGAGGCCTCTACTATGTGACAGTGTTAGAATATATGGGAATTGTAAAGGGACCACAATATTCACCACCATTATCAGTGCGAATACATTTTAAATTCTTCCCCGTCTATCTCTCAGCTAAGGCCTGAAATTTCTTAAACACGCCAAGTGTTTGATCTTTAGATTTCAAAGAATACACCCAGAGCTTATGAGAATGATTATCAATTAAAGTCACAAAGTAAAGTGCACTAATTTTTTACTTCACTTTAAAAGGAACACACAAATCAGAGTGTACTAGCTCCGATAAATATGGCTTTCTTGAGGAAGGATGGCATGGAAGGACACCCTTTTTTTGTTTGCCATCTAAACAATGGATACACCTTTTAGTTTTTCTTGTTTCATTATAGAAAGCAAACTATTCTTATCCAAACACGTAATCCCCACCCCCCACCCCTCATATGACTTAATCTTTTATGTCATAATTCTGATAAAGCGTCACTTTTTACCAGATTTATGGAGTCATTAAGAATAGAGCTCTGCGTCACATATAAATGACTAGACTTGACTCCTCGAGCCACTACTAACGCTCCCTTGGTGAGCTTTCATTGTCCATTAAAGAGGACATTATGGTAACCTTCATCGTCTAATCTTCCTGCGGAGATCAAATTGAAAGGAAAGTCTGGAGCATGATTGACATCTTGAAGAACTAACGTTGAACCATTATTAGTATTCAAACAAACTGTACCAATACCAAACACCTTAACTTCATTGGCATTGCCCATCTTTAACAATCCAGAATCAACAGGAGTATAATATGAGAAAAAATCTTTTCTTGGTGTGACATGTAAGAAGCTCCAGAATCTACTATCCAGCTCGTCTCATGGGATACCAAATTGATGACATTTTCATCATAATAAAAAATAAGGTCATCTCGAACAATAGCAGTAACATTGTTCTCGTTATTTTTAACTTTCTTTCCTTCTCTAATGTTTTGCAACCACTTGTGAAAAAACCTTTTGATGTGTCTGTTCTTGCCACAACGGTTGCATGTAATATTATGGTGTTTGGACCTTGATTTACTTCTACTTTTACCTCTATTCCTCGAGCCTCTTGTTCTATCTCTCCCCCGATCTTCTATAACCAAGATATCTGCTTGTGAGTACGAACCTTGAGATTTTCTTCATACTTCCTCGTTCAACACACCACTCCCTGCATATTCCATGGTCACCTTACCTCCAAGAGCAGAATTTGTCAAAGAAACACGAGTTTCCTAAGAGTCTGGCAGAGTATTAAGAAGTCAAAGTCCTTGTATCTCATCATCAAAATTTACTCCCATTCCAGACATTTGATCAAGGGCACTCTAAAAATCATTTATGTGATCAAGGATAGGGCTGCCTTCCTTGTATATAAAGGTCATCAATTGCTTTAGCAGGAACAACTTGTTGTTCCCGGTTTTTGAAGCATATAGAGTCTCTAGCTTTTCCCACAATGATCTCGCATGTGTCTCATTCACAATATGGTTGTGAACATTATCTTCAACCCATTGTCGTATATGTCCACATACTTTTTGGTGCTCAAAATCCCAATCTTCATCAGATATACTCTTGGGTTTATGAGCTGCAAAAACGGGTAGATACGTCTTCTTCACGAACAACAAATCTTTCATCTTGCTTCTCCACACATTATAATTTTTCCCATTTAAACATACCATCTTTCTCATATTCGCCTCCATTCTGTAACAACTCGGATAAATTACCAAGGCTCAGATACCACTGTTATATCGAGGAAGAGGCAAACCCGAAAATAAAGAAGATAAAGAACACCAAATTTTAGTGTGGAAACCATCTAAATCGAAGGTAATAACCATGGGATCGCGAATATCCAAAAATCTCCACTATAACAATAAGAAGGTTACAAAAGTTCTTCAAATTGGCTACACAGCAAGTGCCAAACACGAGCAACAACAAATCAAGTGAAGAAATAGGAGAATCCACAAAAATGAAGCTGTTGTTGGAGGCTCGAAATTAGATGCTATGGGCCTCCAAATACGATCTCCACCATTCAAATTTGGTGTTCTTTATGTTCTTTATTTCCGGGTTTTCCTTTTCCTCGACATATCAATACATGCATGAAAAATTAGAAGAAACCAATATATGATAAATGAAAAGACGTTATACAGAAAAGTTAATCATTAATCATCAAATTAAATGGCAAAGTAATCATCTGATTCTCAATAAGAGTGGACCAATAGATTATAATCATTAAAAGTAAATACATAAATTACGTCAACTCATTACCTATAACGATCCGACCGGTCGTTTCGAGAGTTATAGCCCCGTTTTCTCCATTTCTGCTTCCTTTTGTGCTTTTCAGCTATATTATGATATATTGGGTTAGTTGGTTTTGGTCCAGAGTGGTTTCGAAGTAAATTGAGACACTTGGTCTCTTATTTAGAAGCTTAAGTTGGAAAAGTCAACCTGATGTTGACTTATGTGCAAACAGTCTTGGAATTGAATTCTGATAGTTACATTAGCTTTTTAGGTGATTTTGGACTTATGATCACGTCCGGAATGTGATTCGGAGGTCCGTAGTGGAATTAGGCTTGAATTGACGAAAGTTCAAAATTTGGCGATTTCGGTCGGTAGTGGAAAAATTGGATATCGGAATCGAAATGGATTTTCAGAACTTGGAGTAGGTTCTTGGTGTCATTTGTGACGTGTGTGTAACATTTGGGGTCATTCGGACCTGGTTTGATAGGTTTCGGCATTGTTTGCAGAGTTTGAAAGTTTAGAAGTTCATAGGCTTGAATCCGATGGTAATTTGGTATTTAGGTGTTGTTCGGGTGATTCTAAGGTTCAACCAAGTTTGTATGAGGTTATATGACTTGCTGGTATGGTTGGTTGAGGTCCCAAGGACCTCGGGTGTGTTTCGGGAGGTTAACGGATCAAGTTTGAAGTTTGGAGAATTGTTGAAGTTGGCCTATTGCTGGTGTAATCGCACCTACGAGGATATGGCCGCAGGTGCGGTGGGATTTGGCGAAGATACGGAAGTGTGTTGGATTGGGTAAAACCGTATGTGCGAGTGCGTGTGCGCATCTGCGAGCCCGCAGAAGCGGAAGATAGGAAGGTTGGCAGTGGCCGCAAGCGCGAGGTCTTTTCCGCACCTGCGAGGTCACAGAAGCAGATTGGGAGCGCAGGTGCGGAGATGGTCACTTAAGTTATTTTTCCCAGATGCGGAGATTGTTGCGCAAAAGTGGCATCGCAGATGCGCATTTTTTAGCCGCAGGTGCAAAAAGCCTAGGCAGAACTTATAAATAGGGGACTTCGCGAAAGTTTGCTCATTTCCACCGTTTTCAAGTCAGACCTTGGAGCTTTTGGGGTGATGTTTGAATGGGGATTCAAGGTTTTTCACTGAGGTAAGTTACTTGAGCTCTAATACTCCTAGCTATGGTGTATTCCCGTTGTTTTCTCATCTAATTAGTGGGATTTAGGAATGAAAATAGGGGGTTAGGGCTTGGGATTTTGGAGAGCGTGAGGATTTGAGGGACCAAATGATGTCGGATTTTGATAAATTTCGTATGGTTAGACTCGTGAATGAATGAGGTTTCAAGTTTTGTAACTTGTTTTGGATTTCGAGGCGTGGGCCCAAGGGCCGGGATTGAGTGAATTTTAGGATTTGGCCTATACTTTGATGCTTTTCTTGAGGATTTGATCCCTTAGCCTAAATTGATTGTGTTGTATTTCTTGTGGCTAGATTTGTGACGTACGCATGCCGAGTCAAGAGGCAAGGGCATCTCGGAGTAGGACTTTGCTTGGCTTGAGTTAAGTAAAGTCTTCAAACTTGATTCTGAGGGTTCGAGACCTAAATTATATGCTATGTGATTGGTATTGAGGTGACGCACATGCCAAGTGACAGGCGTGCGGGCGTGCACCGTGAGTAGTGGCCTGGGTGACTCCATGGCACCCTTTAGTGACTCTATCTTGTTGATCTCCGTGTTTTCATCATGTGATAAAGTAGTTGAACCGTAAATCGTGCTAGACATCATGTTTAGGATTTGTGCCGCTATTGTTTTGACCCTTAGCGGTCGTTCTCTTGCAGTCATCTCACTAGTTTCATTTACTATTTCATACTCAGTCATGATCATGCATTTTTATATCATGTCTCTGTCTCAATTATTTAATGATTTATCGTATCATTTTTGGGTTATTTTCATGACATTGTGAGCCTGTGGTGAGACTGGAGAGGTTGATGACTGAGTGAGGCCGAGTGCCTGGCTGTGAGAGACAGTTATGGGATCGGGTTGTACGCCGCATCGGTTATATTGATGATTACGATATTGCTTGGGTTGTAGGAGCCCCTCCGGAGTCTGTAACACACCCCCAGTGAGCGTGGTTGATATGATTGAGGGATGGATCTTCCCTGAACATGGATCTTGTCCGATGTACTTATTACCTAGAGATGGATCTTATCCATAGGGCTGGATGGCATGTAGTCCTCGGTACTTGATGACCTATGGTTAGCGTTGTGTATATATTCCGGGATGGATCTTCCCTAGGCCGGTTGAGCCATATGCAGTACCGGGTGGTTGAGATATCGAGAGCGAGGGCATTTTAGGCTGATACTATGGTGCATCATTTTCAGTATATGCATTGCATGTAGTGATAGTAGAGTTATCTTCAATACACTGTTCGGCATTGCTTTACTTCCAGTTATGAATTGCCTAAACTGTTTTAAGAGCATCTCTACGTTTTCGTACATTTATTTCATGTTATTTGCACTGGTTGAGTTCGTCACTATCTTCAGTCCATAGGTTGGACCTGTTACTGTCACGACCCGATATCCCACCTTTCTGACCGTGACTGCGTCTAACGTTGAACCAGCTAGACAAGCCAACGCGCACAACACTTTAACATATATAAAACAACGTAACAGTAATAAAACCGATTAACCTTCCAACCTCTACTGGGATATCTCAATTCCCTTAACTTTCAGCCTTTACCGAACATTTCCAAATCATTCCAAAAGTTTTTACAGCAGAAAAGTAATAAAATTTCCAAAACAAATAATGAATTGATAAGGTAACAACATCGCAAATATCCTAAAATCGGGGTGTCACAACCTCACGAACTAACTAACTGAGTGCTAAATACAAAGTCTGAAAGAAATACATAATTGTCTTGGAACTAGAAGAAAAAGGAAAGACAATGAGGAAATCCAAATGTAGGAGAGACACCAAAGCCCACGAACGCCAGTGGGTATACCTTGAAGCTCTGGGTGGACTGAAGGTGACTCCCTCAATGCGGTCCACTGGGTCCGGATGCGGGATCTGCACAACATTAAGATGTGCACTGTAGCATCAATACAACTGACCCCATGTACTGAGTAAGTTCTGAGCCTAACCTCGGCTGAAGTAGTGACGAGGCTAGACTTGACATTTACGATAACCTGTCCTATTCTACAGCATGTAACAGGAAATAACACAAGGCAGGAGATAAACCGGCAAGTAGGGGATACGAGAGCAGAAAAAAGGGGGACAAGTGAAATAAAGCAGTCACATCGACAGATAGGAGTGATCCCGAGAAACAATCCAGCATAATCGACAATGAAACAATATAAATGTCAGAAAAGTAA